>JAOXYL010000055.1:6451817-6465024 GCA_028564955.1 Terapon puta
AGTAAATGACTGTTGATGACTTGAAGCATTTTCATTTATTTCCAAGCTGTCGCATAGTTTTCAGAGTGATCCCAGTTAATGAGGATTTTTTTTAATACATCAGAAAACTTTGCTTCATTACTAATAGATAGTGATGGAAATTTCCTCTCTCCTCCCTCCCGATTTGCTGCATTTTTCATGTCCTGATTCATTTGGGCAGCGTGAACAGGCTGAGCAGGCTCTTTCTGACAGGAAAAAATATGAACGCCTTCTACATCTTAATTTATTTCCACAAATACTAACAGGAAGGCCTGCTGGAACTTTCTTGATGCATTTTTCGACTGTAGAGCTCTGCTGTGTCGGAGTTACCTGATGATGGTGGGCATGACCTCTGCAGTGAAGAGGATGCAGAGAGAGGCAGTGGCCTGGGAGGAGAAGAGACCCAGCACTGAGAAAACCGTGATGGCCGTCTCACTGAGATCTAGAGGGGAGGATGAAAGCAGACAGGCGGGTTATTATGGATCACCACGACAAATGCTGATTTTGTGATTATATATTGTGATGCCCTGTTGATTTGAACTGATTTCAATTTAAGAGCTGTGAGCAAACCAACCTAAGCTTGTCCCTGAAGCTTTTCCAGACTTGTTTCATTAACAGTAGACACAGACAGCAGTGAGGTCAGTGTTACTGCCCCCCCGGTCTTTGATGCATGATTAAAGCACAGCACCTGACACAGCTTTGACTTTGCTGCCACTGCAGTGTCCTACATAAACTGGCTGCCGTGCTCATTTACAGCCACAAGGGGGAGACTGAGACTGAAGCACTGGTGAGGGTGGACTACAAAGGCACCTCCGCCAAATTTTTCCATGAGCTTTTAATCTATTTCATAATGCATCAGAGGAGTATAGATGATCTGACATGAGCTTAACGTCAAATAAACTAACTTTTGCCATAATTCCAGTTGGGATTTGAGAGAATATGGTATTTAATCCTCACATAAAGGTTCTCTGACAACAGGGGGCAATTTCTGGGGACAGGAAAGGAGACTGCGTCCACCTTTTTGGCTTTCCTTCTCTGACTCTAGGTTTGCTTGGAGAAAACAATACCCTGCTGCCAGCTAAAGCCCGCTTACACTCCATGAGTCCCAGGAGGATCAAAGAGGCCAGCCCCGTCATCGTCATGAAGAGGAGCAGGATGCCACGGCGACCGCACCTGTCTACAGTCACCCAGAGCAACAGCCAGGCGCCGCCCCCCGCGCACACAGACAGCAGGTACGTCCAATAGAAGCTGGGGGCCGTGCCTCTGACGTCGCCTCGGAAAGAGCTGTAGCAGTGACTAATGCCATGAGAGATAAATCTGAAGGAGAAGGGAAAACAAAAGAGTGAACAGGCATGTGTTTCCAAACGGGTTTTAAACAGAAAAAGTGTCTCAGAGTGGAGGAGCATGTGAGGATCTGTGGAAACACTTGAAGTGTGAGGCTGCGGCGGCTCTGTAAATAAAGTGCTACGCTCGCAGAACAGACGCTGCTGCGCGCGTGGGATGACTTACGAGGTGAAGCCGAGCACACAAATGTTCTTCCAGATGTTCCTGCTGTGGAAGAGCTCAGGGAAGGACAGGTGGGGGTGCGAGGAGGGGGCCGGCTCCGAATCCAGCTCTGCAAGGGAGGACGCGGGACAGAACAGGCTCTTTTTAATTCACAGTTCAGTGAGGACCTGACCTGGTTTCTCTTTTAATCAATAACTCACTGTCGGTTTGTTTGAGCTGAAAAGACACATGTACAGGAGGGCACAAGTTTAATCAATGTCGCTGCAATTCCTGTGGAGGTTGCTGTCAAATAGCCACATAGAGTACTGCAGTGTGCCGGCCAGCAGCTCTTAAGGTTATCCTCCTTATTTATTTATTCATTAGCAGCATATAAATTGTTAATAAATGACTCATAACACACTACAAGGCTGCGAATATAACAACATTTAGTTGTTAATGTCAACAAATTTATTTATCTATCGATTCACAGAATAAAGCAGCTGTAATCTGAAATGTGAATCATTTTGTCTTTAATTTATCAGTTATATTCATCAATTAAGTCATATTTCCTGACTTTCTTTTGAACTGGTGATGTGTTCACTACAGAAAATGTCACAAGGCAAATTGAACAGAACAGGACTTGCTTATATGTCTTTGAAGACGTTTCACCTAGTCCCAGCCTAGTCAGACCAGCATGAACTGATGAAGCCTCTTTGATGAGAGGTGAAACGTCTTCAAAGACATATAACCAAGTCCAGCTGCGTTCGATTCAATTTGCCTTGAGATAACTATGACCTGGATGAATGAGAATATTCACAGACTGTATATTCTGTGATCGCTGATGACACTAGTTGACTTTCTCTTGTCAGTGTCAGTATGAAGTATACGTCAATGTTTTCTCTGTGAAATGTATATTATTAGCAAACTATATCAATGTCCATTTGAGCACAGCCCACAGAGCTTAGAAATTTGAAATCATCCCTCAATTTAAGTTATAACAATGCTTTAAATCAATTTCTGAATTTACATTTACATAGGTGAAAGTCTAGTTTTCAGCAAAGAGAAGGATTGTATACCTACATAGCTATTGATTGTAATATGGGTTCGAGAAGAGGAGAAGAAACAATCTATTAGAAGAAAAATGTTTGATTTTGCAGTTATTATCATTTTAACACACAAAGCGGTGAGGTCTGTTGGACCAAGAGCAGCCAGTACCAACAAACTGAAGTTATGGTGGCACTGACGTCACTACACAAGATCACACTCGTAACTTCCTGGGAAACATATTTACATGTAAACTTGCAGAGCCCAGCTCAGGTCGTTATGCTCTGTCATGTCTCTGTTGTTATGTGGGAACCATCTGTCTTCAATAAATCATGAAATATATGTGAGCATCCTTCCCTGCTCTTGGTGGAGTTATGTGATATGTTCTGAAATGCACTCTAATAAGTAACCCATCAATAATGCAGGATGCATAAACTCAATGTCTATTCAACCCGGCTCCCTGTCTGAGCTGCCGTCATTTGAAGAGTGTAAGCCCGTCACCTGTGAAGCTCTCGTCGTCCCTCACATCTCTGTTTGAGTTTCTTCTCTCGCTGAAGGAGTTCATGTCTGCAGATCTCTCTGACAGAAGGAGCCAACGAGGAGACTCTGGAAATACCCCAGGAATGCTGCAGGAGAGCAGAAGACAAAATATACACCGAGCCTTTGATCTCTGCTGACCTTCATCCAGCACTAAAACTATCTGGACACATTAAGACCCTGTTTCTGTAACCCAGATTGGCTCCTTCAGCGTGGAAAATAACCAACCTGGGTCACAAAGTAGCAGAATTCTTTATTTCTTAATCCAGCTTTTCTTCCATTCTTATTAAAAACCTGCAATTCATTGCCAGTAATCATACTTAATCTCTGTTAATTTGGCTTTGAAACTGCAATGCAAGCTTATCTTGTAACAGAGGTCTTAGAGGGACTGGGGACCTTAAACAAAGTAGCCCTAATGCATCCTGACATGAGCTAAAAGGCTCAGTGTGACGAGGGGGATTGAGATCAATACAATCCAACGAAGCTTTCAGCAAGTCAGTTGGCATCTAGACATTTTATCAAAAGGCTATCAGGTTCCTTCATTCCCAGACAGAAAAATAAACACACTTGCATGCTTGTGCACAGAAAACAACTATCTCAAAACCAAAATAAAAATGCAGATGATGTCCTAAAAGTGGGAATATAAAAATACTAAAACTGAAAATTAAAAAAGAAATCAGATAAGAATTATCAAAAAATACATGTGAACAAATGTGCATTTGTACCCGTAACTGAGGAAGAGCGTTAGCGGGGCGGCGCCAGCTCCCAGCAGCCCTCTCCAGGACTGGCAGCCCAAGGCGACGGCCAGCAGCAGCAGCTCCCCGGCTACAGTCATCAACCCAGCCAGCATGGTCCCCACCAGCCTCAGAGACGGTTCACACAGCTCCAGACCTGACCCACAAACATAACATCAGCAGATCCACTTCAGTGAATGACCCACTGAAGAAACAAACCTCAAACTAAGGAGGGGAAACTTCTGAAGACTCTTGATCTTCTTTGTTTAATCTTTCCACTAGAAACAAACACGAGGCCTCCTGTGAGTGTGGAAATACTCACGAGTGATGTACAGAGTGAGGTAGACTCCCGCACTGGCCGCTGCCAAACAGAAACGCATGACGATGAAAATGGAGGGGTACGGAGAGACACACACCAGCACCCCAAACACCACCGACAGGGTCAGAGAGGTCAGAAGAGTCTTGGACCTGCCGAGCCTGCAGGGAAACAGAGACTGTGCTGAGAGCTGCCTGACACACATTTTCATCACACAACAGAATTTACAAAAAGAAATCTAATGATCTCCTTAAAATACAGCAAGCCAGTGTGTGACCTCCACCCTAACCCTCACACTATCCCACTTTTACAGCACTATGAATCATTAATGTTGCTACCACATTCATAATTTGGACACAATGGAAAATAAGATAAAATGTTCATCAACACACTATTACAACTTTAAGCTATACACCATTTCAATGCTTTATTTCTGTCAAATTGAATTTACATTTGAAGATTAAGGACTTAGAGGAACTGTAACAGGACAAAGTGATCACTAAATGTGACGATTAGCCGATTTTCAGCTGCATGCGGGCGCAGCAGTTTTGCTTCCAACCTGCAGATTAGCGCCGTTCCCTTTTCTTCTTCGAACGTTCCCGGGAGGCAGCACTAATTCACTAGTCTTAACAAACAGATGCTATGCTCAATTGGTCAGCAAATTAATGAAGGCTGTTAGCTGATTAAATTTGCATCATCTCCCTCGCAATTCCCCCAAAACTACAGCTTCCCCCTGTGTGAGTTTCACTCCAACAACACAGGCTGGATCCATTATGTCGATTATGTGAGGCGCTTGGGGTGTGCCTGATGCAGACTGTCGAGCATGAGGTCCAAAGATGCAGCGAAATAAAGCTTACAAATGTAAAAGGCTAACATTAACTAATACGCCATGCATTGCCCGTGTGTAGTAATGTGTTTTTTATCTATTCTTTTGTTTTTCTTGAAAGCAACCAGAGGCGTTTTTTGTCTAAATGATTTCTCACTGAGATAGTGGGCAGTATGAAATTGCATTCGGGCTGCCTGATGCTAAATCTCTCCTTTCAAGCGGAGGCAACCATCTACTGACTGACAGACAAACCAGCAGATGTAGATATCTACAGCAAACTTCATTTGAATATCAACATCCAGCCTACTGTTGTTATTCATGTGTGCGTTCATGTCTGTGAGGTAGTGAAAACTGCAAAGTAAGGACGAAACTGAAGAATGAGGAAGAATCTCATCTCGCAGATCCGTGTAGATGGACTGCAGTGCAGCATGTTAACTTAGCCTTAAACTTAAGTAACCTATTAACAGACCTCCATTTCTGCCGTCCAGCGTCTCAACTTGAGCGGTAGGCTGTGTGTGTGTGTGTGTGTGTGTGTGTGTGTGTGTGTGTTTCAGGCCATGTGTTACCTGTCAGCAGCGTAGCCCAGGCCGAGGCAGCCAGTCAGGACGCCCAGAATGAAACACACCTCCTCCACGGGGACCAGCCAGTACTGTGCACACACCAGATCCCACTGCACAGAAAGAGAGATGTGTCAGTCATCATCTGCTCAGGTCAAGTGTGCATGTCTGAGGATACAGAGAGGCTGGTGAATGAAAAAAATCCACATCTGCCCTGGAATAATGTTTCATTTAGATTTCAATTTAGGTTTCAACCAAAGCTTATCTAATCGTTACTCCACCTTTGTGCCTGTCCAGATGACCTATAAGGACTGCGGCTAAGAAATATCTTCATTAAAAATCTTCATTAAAAATGTCTGATTTTCCTGTTGAATGTGAAAAAAGACACAAAAACAGCAAATCACCATGTTTGAAAAAATATAACCAAACTGTTGTCTTGATGCGTGACTTGAACTCACAAACTCAGTATAAAAAAGGCCTGCTATTAAACCTCAGTGCCTCTCTTAACCCTCAACACACTTCATTCAAAAGTCTAATGTTTAACCAACTTCAGTGTGGAGCAGAACATGATTTATATCATTGGCACAGCGAGTCAACCAAAATCTGTTTCAACTTTTCTAAACATACACATTTAGACAAAAAGACATACAGACACTTTTGATGTGCTTTCATACATACTTCTCTCTCCAATTATACCTGTTTAAATATGTTGTGTAACGTGTGGCAGTTTGCTATCTATAAATAAAAGGTTTTGTCAAAAAGACTCAGGATTAAATAAGACTCAGGAAGTTTGTGTAAAGAGAAGAAAATAGAAAAGCCACATCTCAGTTACACCTGGCTATGAAGACTTGTTTCAGATGTAAGAGCCTCCAAAGAGAGCCTGAAAGGTGTTGCCTTCCTGTGTGCAGTCTGTTTTAAAGCCAAAATCTGTAACTCAGCTCCCTGAGCATCCATATTGATTGTTAGCTTGACTTATTCATAAAGGAATATGCTTTTGGCAAATAAAATGACTTACTTAAATAATGAATTGCTTACTTTGATTCAAAAGGCAGCCATGATTTTTTACAATGCATTAAAAAGACTGCAGATACAAACTGCAGCGAAATTTTATTTCAGCAAAAGACTTTCCAGAGAGCCAGCTTCTGGACCTACTTGGATATAATCCCACTTGTGATTTTACCATTGTGTGGCTTACCATGCTGATCTGCTCATTCATAAATAATTATGTAACAATTATTATTATTTCATTATGTGTCTCAGGTGTGGCCAAGCCTGGATTACAAAAGGAGATCACATGCTGAGAGGATGACGCAGTTTGAAGTCTTCAGGGTCCATTAGACTCAATGCAAACACACGAAGATGTAAAGTCTTAATATTACTGTGGCCATGAAGGAAGTGGGTGTGTTATTGTTATCATTAGTAAAAGCGGAACAATCCCTGACAGTAGTAAACAGTAGTAAGAGAAGCTTTCCACCAAACGCACAATCATGTGCATTACAAATCAAATGACTGCGTGGCTCCATATAACAGAGCACCAACATGAAAAGTCAGCACACGTGTTTAGATTGAAAAAAATAAAAACAATATCTGCTCTGAGATCTGAGTTTTAATCACATTAAGCCGACCCACTGATTTGCATTAACAGCTGAGCTCTGCTAATGTCGCTGTCTGCTGGCCGCTGAAAGCAAAATGATTTTAATGATCTAGAGAGGGAGAGTGGAGGGCTGGTGATAAAAAAAAAAAAGAAAAAAAAAGGCCATGCATAATTGGAGCCCGTGCGCGGAAACATAAAAGCCTGTCACATAATATCAGCTGTCCCACTGCTGAGGCAGAGGGCCACGGCAGAGCACACTAGTCGGCTAAAGGGCAGCATAGCGAGCCACGCAGCTCATACGGGTGGAATGTTTTAGAAAGGCAAAATGTGCACAAACCTGTTAGTGAACTCCCCAGACTGGTTTCGGGAATGAGGCACAGGCACCAGATAGGTGTTAGCGATTGAAAGGACTGAAACCTGAAGTCATTTCCCCTCTTTCACATGTCAGACTCCATTTGATGATGATGTAGTTTTCCAGTTACGTAAATATATATGGTGTAAATTTATTGGAAAATACAGTGACTGTTTATGAATAAAAGTTTGAGGGATCATAATATATAATTTCATGGTATATTATCATCCTACTGCCCAACCCTCATGAAAAAGTAACCATTAGCCTGTAGATCCACAGCACAGAGATGTTAAGTGGAGTTTGCTTCTCGTGAAGTGACACAGGATTTATTGATCAGTGGCAGAGGCGAAGCTGATCAGAGGCCTTCCTGCTTCCTGCCTGCCAGACTGCCAGCTCAGCAAAGCACAGCTGGACAAACACATCATGATGACGGCTCAGAAAACGCTTTCTGGGCAAACCCGAAATGCGCGAGTCTCCCCGTCCACCCGTGTCGCTCTCGGTGTGCAGAGTGAGGGGTGGAGGGGGGTGGAGGAGGACTGTGGGCGTGACTGTTAGTGTGCGTCTACACAGCGGCATTTAAAACGCACTCCCGCCAAACGCTTCCCCTCTCAGCGTTGACGTGTCCTCGATTCGCTGCAGTGCTGTGGGTGGATTAAGGGAGGACTGCCCTAATGCCACGGACTGGAGGTCTGGGTGTGGTTCCCACATCAGCACACATGCAGGCCGCAGAGTGACCAGCCTGAGTGGAAAACTGTGAGCAGCATGCTCTGCTCAAGAAACTAACAAGAATCCTTCAGTGTTTTTACTGCGAAATCCAGCTCTGAGAGGAAATGTCTTTTTTTTTTTTCAGTCAAAGTGTCAAGCCCACCAAAGGCTGTGTCCAGTGACACGTTAGCGCGCCAACACTGCATTTTTATGTTGCCCTTATCACACTGACTGCCCGTTATCGCAATTCAAACACTCGTAGGAAACACTGAGGCTGCTTGCTTTCCTTAAAAACCAACATTGTAGGACAGGAAATGCGAGTTAGACCTCCAATTGTAATTTCAATGAGAAAACACATTGAGCTCCACTGGCAACCTGAAGAGATTATTTTTTCCCTCACTTGGTGTAATCCTCAAAGAACATTGATTGTGTAGTTATGAGCGTCAGAGGAAAAGAAACAAGCTGAATTTGCGGGATGGCGGTTGTTTTTCAAACGTGTCAATATATTCCTGGTGTTTTTTCACGAGACACAATTCTTCCTCCTCCGCTGTAGCTGCTCCTCAACCTGCCTGTCTGCTGTTTGAATACAGCGACCAAGACAAGGAGCCACAGTTACAAAGTCAGAGATGCAAATATGTGGCCAGGAGATTCAAATCAAAGAGCAGGAAGGCAAATGACTGAATCTCCCCAATTCTTCATAAGCACTCATTATGCATGGAATTATAAAAAAGACTCTTCATATGTTTGGTTGTGATAACTGGCACCTTGGTGTCCATTCATTTGATCTTTTCTTCTATGTCAGTAGTGATCTGGTTGTGAGCAGTGATTGTTCTTTCTTTGTAACGTACCAAAGGAAACTGACCTCTGACATTTCAGGCATGTCTCACATATCTCTGAAATCTGTCTCTTTCTCTCTCTCTTTTTCTCTCTCGCCCGCTCCCATCGCCCTTCCAGGTTGACACAGTGACGTCAGTGACATGACACAGACATTTCTGAATGAGACATGAAGCCTTAAACCAACCTGGCTCCACCACCCTTTTCCCGTGGGTGAATGGAAATCTTGACAACTTGAAAAGAGTTGAACAAAGTCTTACATCACCAACAAGACTGCTGTCAGCTTGGTCAGAGATTCAGGTGTGTGATGCTAGCAGTGCTTATCGTAGCTTCCAGTGGGAGATGAGGAGGGGCTGCAGAGGTCTGACGAGCTTCTTTCTGTCTAAATTCACCACCTTCAGAGGTTCTTTATTTTCACATTCAGTCTTCTGCCCCAACCAGGCTTCAGGGAATTTACCAGACTGTGCTGCTCCCTCTGGAGCTCCATAAGTCTTTGGAAAACTTTTTTGCTCTTCCATTTCTGAATCGATCCATGTTACTCAACCTACCTGCCGTCTTCCTGTGCCCAGTGTACGGTTGGGTTTTTAATTGATGTAGTGATGTCTAAACTATGACCAACTTCCTTGAAACAAAGAGACATGACCGGTGATAAGAGGGGGAGCATATGAGAGACATTCTACCTGAACTAAATATAACTCTTTGTTTTTCCATGAAATCATGTTCAGTCCTGTAGTTTAGCCGTGATGTGTACGGTCTGTGTGGAACAACAGAATCAGTGGAGGGCTGGGATTATCCTCTGACATCACCTGAATCAAACAGGAGGTTTGTGTAGGAAAACGGGATCAGGGATTTTCCAAAACTCTGACGCTGGTGTTTTCTCAAACACATCGCAATAACTCCTTTACCCCCCTGCCACAAAGCCACAGTAGAAGGTAACTTTAAAATAGAGTCGATGAAATGCTGTGTTGGACTGAAAACCAGCAAGACATGCCAGGCTGTACAGGCTGGTATGTACTGTGTACAAAAAGGAACCGACCTCTGGCTGCCCGTGTTGTGGCATGCTTTAGAAATCTGGAAAAAAAAAGGAATCTAGTATGAAAGCCATTTAATGTTAACGCTAAAAAACTTTCCTCTGGTGTTTTAAAGTTTCAAAAGATGCTGCTCATGAGTCACCAGAAGATCTTTTGTCAGCTTCACAGATACAAATATATGCCGCTGTATCAAAGTTTAGCAGACATTGCAAAAAGGGCATCTGCCTGCTCAGCTGGACCCTCCTGTGGATAAATAGGAGGATAAAAAAAGAAACAACCTTTCAGCATTTTAACACCCTAAATCCACACATAAACAAAAATGGCAGCGTTCCCACAGAGAGCCAAAACAATAAACTGATCCAGGACCACGATTAGAGAGCTCAGGATGATCCCGGACTCGAGCTTTACCTCGGTAACGATGTTGTTCCTCAGCCCCTCGGTGACGTTGTAGTCCCACCCGGCCTCACAGTCCACCACGGCTGACTGGCTGCTGTTGACGTACTGCTTACACTGGGACAGGCCCCCGCTGTCCCTCGGCCTCTCCCCCTTCTCCCAGGGCAGGGAGGCGTTCAGCACCTCCGGCGACGGCAGGGGCCCCGGCAGGTGGCAGTGGTGGGGCGGCGAGAGGGTGATGAGCGGGTCGGAAGAGAGCAGGAAGGCCAGGAAGAGGTTGGGCAGGATGGAGAGAGCGATGAGCACCCTCTGCTTCTTCCTGCCGAGGGCCAGCACCATCACCTCCCCCGTGGGAGGCAGGGAGGGCGGGGCGGGGAGGGAGGAGGAGGAAGGGGCCGGTGACGAGGGTACCGGGGAAGAAGGGAGGGATGGTGGGGGGGCCGGGCAAGGGGATGGGGAGACCAGTGGGGGAGAGTCTGGAGATGTCATCATTAGAGGGTTATGGGTAGAGGTGGAGTTGGGGGGGGGGCTGTCGTGATAGTTGTGGAGGGAGCTCTGTGGAAGAAAACAATTACACAGCATTAATTTTCAGCATGAACAGCACAGGAGGAAATCTGAGGGTGACGGTGGCTGAATTCCATTTAGCTGCTTCGGTTTCAGGGTCCAGGTGCTGTGACTCACTGTCATGACTGACCAGAGCACCTGAGTAGAAGAAATGGTTAATGTTATTAGTAACACTGTGAAAAAGGTACATTACATGAACAGAGACCACAGCAGGTTTATTTAAAATTATAAAGACATTTCAAATCTACATGATATTGACTAAAACAAGAGTTTAAATGAGCGGCAGTGGCTCAGTCTGTGGGGACTTGGCTCGGGAACCAGAAGGTCGCTGGCTCGGACCAGTTTGCATGGAGGTGGACTGGTACCTGGAGAGGTGCAAGTTCATTTTCTGAGCACTGTTGAGGTGCCCGTGAGCAAGGCACCGAACCCCAAACCTGTTCAGGTCACGCTTAGAGGGAACCCCCCCCCCACCGCCCTCACTCTGGCACCTCCCCGCCAGCTGCATGTGCATGTATGTGAATTTTATAAATGTATATGTAAAAAAACAACAGAGTGAAAAAATGTGATCAATAAAGGTTTCTAAAAAATAAGTAAATAACACGTGATTATTAGCCTGTATCAGCCTAAAATAAGGGGACATATTTTTAAAAGAATGGTCAAAGGAGAAGACGACGCATCCTGGTTAAGTTCCTCCATTTCCCTTAATGGAGCTGGCTAATGTCTTTCACTAGACCCCTCCCTCAAAGCTAACATCGTTTGTCACGCAGATCTTCTGTCAGAAACCAGAGGCACAAGCTCAAGCAAAGAATACCCTGATTACATTATTATGACATCATCAGGGGTTTTTTTTCCCAAAAAAGAGTAATAGATGACATAACGTTTAAATACTTAAGTAAAAATTGTTTAAAGTCAACTTTAATGAAACATCTACGACTGCAGGTGGATTAGCTGATTCTGTGATATGAAGCATTTTGGGTTGTGGGTCTTATATTAAAGCTGCCATACAGATAAAGTTCATTTTTATCATTGAAATTATTACTACAAGAACAGTGACACTGATGTGAAAGCTCACAGTGACACACGAGAAGGCACCGTGACTGTAGATAGTTTCAGATAGCGAGGCAGAAATCCCTCCAGTACCACAGCAAGATGTAGAGTACAGGAGCTCCGATTTACATAAACTAATTCTGTCTGTCCACACACCAAACTGGAACACAAGAGTTCTGTGGAAGTGCGGCAACTCCGAGAGCACTTTTGGTCCAAGGAGCATCATACCTCTACACTCAGATGGATCCACTAGATTCACCTCAGACCAGAGAAGCGAGGGAGAGCTGAAGGTGGGACAGACAGAAGATCATTTTTCAGGCAAAAGACACCAAACGTCCCCTGGTCTCAGCCTCTCTGAGGATTTGCTGCTCGGTGTGAGAGTTAACTGAACATCACTGAGCTTCAGAGAGCTGCTCAGGCAAATCAGGCAGTGCGATGATCTCACCTCCAGCTTAGAGAAACTGTGGTGGACATTTTTCAACATTTTACACACTCAAACGGTCAAACAATAAAAATTACTGTTGCAGCCCTAATTTAGACCAACTGGGTATGTTAAATAAAACACTGGTTACAACACACAACACTTACGGCATTAACCATGTAAAAAAAAAAAGCCAAATTGAAAAAGTGCAAAGAGTGTAAAGTTGTCACGGGCACGAGAAGATCCTAAGGGAGAAAAATGAAAAGGTGCACACTTTTCTGTAAAAACCGAGCAGATGGGTGCTGAAATGAAGCAGTGTGATGATGGCTGTTTTCAGAGGACAGGGAGCCCCCCACCCCCCTTTTTCTCTCTGTGTTTCCCAGCTGAGGGCTGGTATGTGAACAGCCTGTGCTCTCCTCCTGTCGGTGCACATGGGGCACCTCCAGCAGCACACTGTTTTCCTCACACAGGGCCAGGAAGTCTCTCACCAAAAAAAAAAAAAAGAAAGGGATCCCACAGGGTTACATAAGAGCCTTTACACGAGGTGGAGGGAGAGAAAGAAGAAGGACGTGAAGGGAATAAAACACACACACGCACACACACACACACGCACACACACGGCCTCTGTGGAAACACACTAAAAATAAAAGGAGAGCAGCAGCAGTGTGAGTGAGAATAACATTTACAACGTGAAGCAGCCGGTCCGGACACACACACACACACACACACACACACACACACACACACAC
>JAOXYL010000055.1:6469392-6489361 GCA_028564955.1 Terapon puta
TGAAGTGAACGTCTGTATCATGTTACATCATTTGGTCTTTGCAATGACATAAAGCTACAAGTAGGTCCTGAAGATACTGTTTAATGTAAGATTAATCTGTTTTTAACATTATAAGCAACAACTAAACTGGAATATGGAAAGGGGAACGAATGTGCACTTCCTTTATTATAAATATCGCACCAAGGGTCATAAGACACATGATCTCTGAGACCTGATTAGAAAGAAATTTAAAACATGTCTTTGGTAATCTAGCCGTAAAATAGTCTAAATGTTGAAACAATTATTTTGGGCAGAGATTAAAAAAAAAAAAAGGAGAGAGAGAGAGATGTCTGGCTTGTTGCCCCCACCCCCTCCCCTCTGTCTCCTATCTCTATGTCCCTTCACTGCCATCACAGCCACAGGAAGGCCTTGGCAGCCCAAAACACTGATACTATCTCTGAGCTCCTCATCTCTGTCCTCCGCTGTGTCGAAATCTTGCCCATCCCACAAAGGGAAACTGCTGGTGCACAACGGTCCATGGCATGACGTCCGTTTCTGTGGCTAGACAACTTATGGTAAATAATGTGGCAGGTGTACGCCATGTCCCCTGATGAGGACGCAATGGGGAGTGAATCATGCTTAAAAGTAGACGCTTGAGTTATATCACAGCGTCGTCTATGAGAGAGATATGTTTAAACCTGCTGTGTACCGTAGTCTAAACTTGATGCTTTATCCTATAGTTTTTTTGGTTATTTTGTAAAAGAATTTTAAAAATAAACTGGCGGATAGAAAAGACGAAGGTTTCATCCAAGCACAAGCAATCATTAGTTTATTTAAGAAAATATTTGACAAAGTTTTGCTTTTAAAAGTATAATACTATAAGATTATAAAACACATTTGACTACATTACAGATTATATTTCATATCAACATCATTTCAAGTAATCCCACTCTCATTTAGTGACAAAGGATACAGTATTATACAGAGAGAGACACTTAGATTTCACTGAATCCCCTATAAACCACAGGTCGTGGTGTAACCTTGTTGGGCAACAAGACTTACAATCATCTCTGACAATGACAAGAAGTTGTCAGGTAGAAGATTAGGCAATGTTTGTTAAATCAGATCATATGACAAATCTGTCAAATGCTTAGAGTGGTCTTCTTTATGGAGGGTCTGTGAGGATCAGGTCTGGGAGGATGGTTCAGGAACTTTCAAGAAAGCTCATTGGGAATTGCTAAACTTAAGTATATGGAGTTTCAGACATTTTGTTTGTGGTTTGTTGTTGATTAGTATTTTCACATCTACAATACTATACAGCAGGTCCGCCTTCTAATCCCTTTCTCCATTTCACTGTTTTTTACTGGTCTACGTTAGTTTGTTTTCTGTCTTCAGTCTCTGCATGTACAGTTTTGTCTGTAATACAACTCAAGAACTTCTACATTCAAAACCACCACACTTCTTCCAACTATATATTCAGACTTCAAGGTCCCTTTTTCAACATGTGAAAGGTGCTTAATCTATATATTCAAAGCTCCAGTGTGCAGGGCAATAGTCATAATTTCAGAAATACTAAAGTAATAAAGAAGTCCCCTCTCGGCCAGAAAGGTTCTGACCATATAATCTTACATTTTAAATTCTTTAGATTTTTAAATATATTTTATTTAATCAGTTATGTTGTCTGCAGATGCCCCATCATGAAATGCAGGTTTAAAGCCTAATCCACACTGCCAGGAGTTTAACTGACAACTCACCCCCGACTTTCAGTATAGTTTAGGAACCATATCTGGAGCTTTGAGCGTCTTCACGTGTTGAACGTGAGCATGTTCCTCAGTGGTGATACACTGCATTTCCAGAGTTTGGAGGGTGGCGATATATTTTTTTTTCTTTATCAAAGTGTGGAAGCTGCAAGTGTTAGGACATCTAGCCGACTACCTCTGAAATCGTGCACTCTTTTTAAAGGCATGGAGTTAATTCCATTATTTCATGCCAGTGGAGAGATCAAAAGAATACTTATTGAGGACTGAAATAACTATGGGACTGAGGTAACAAAGTGGGGGCCATGGAAAATGCCTATATGTACAGACATTAGTATTTTGTGCTACATCCCTGAAATTGAAGAATGATTACTTAGAAAATCAGTGCAAGTTTTGAGTGTTAAATCTGCCATCATTATAAAAGTAAGCAAGCATAGAGAGCTTAAAAGGCATTGTGGGGCTTAACCAAAGTCAACGGTATAATGTAGCTAAACTTGCTTTAACCACAAAATTTTCCACAGAAGTAATTGAGGACATGACCTCAGTGTCCTTGATGGCAGCTACAGCCCTGCTTGTGTGCTATGCTTTTTCTCTTCACAATTTTTCAGTTTGAAACTATATTTACTCCATTTCATAGCTTCAAAATGCTTCAAAATCTTTTCCTTCTGTATGTGACTTTTTCAAGAATGGTTTGTTGAAAATGTGAAAAAAAAGTGAGGCCTGCCTATACATTAATACTGAATCAGACGCCTATAATTAGATGTTAATAGCAAGTACAAATGTGGCTCTAGATGCCAGACTCCCCTGCTCCTCCCTCCTCAGCTCCATGCAGGTGCCGCTGCGACAGGATGTGTTTAAGAGTGTCTAGCTCCTGTGTCAGCTGCCCTATTCTCATCTGCAGCTTCTGGTTTTCGTCCTGCAGCTGCTGGGCCCTCTGCTGGGTCAGCAGGATCCTCCTGCGGGCCTTGTCCCGGCTCTTCCTCACAGCGATGTTGTTCCTCTCGCGCCGCAGACGGTACTCTGCGCTGTCTTTGCTGATGCTCCTCTTGTTTACAGGGGCCCGCAGAGTTGGCAGGAGGAAGGAGGAAAAGTCCTGGAGGTCAGAGACACAAATGCTTTTAAGTTAAGACCACGAGAGTTTGATGATTTTGCCACTCAGACAATGCCTGAAAAGATTTTTTTTCTTTATTTTCAAATCTGTTTCCTACAAACACAGACCTGCTGAGGGTTGGCGTGGCTCTGGTGGTGGTTTGTGCTCCCTGTGTTCGAGGTGTTGCTGAGACAGGAAGAGGTGTACGGCAGGTAGGACAGCCCCATCATCTGCTCAGCCACTCGGTCATCAGTGCCCCCCCGGAGAAGTCCCTGAGACTGGCTGAACGGCATCATGTCCATCTGAGCCAGCTGACCGGTGGACCCCGAGTGGTTGGAGGTGTTGGGGTTCAGAGCCTGGGTGTGGGCTTGACCCGGGTATGAGCTTGCCCACTCATGGATGACAGAGGATACCCTCGAATCAGACATCTGGAGGGATTCAGACGCAAGAAAAATATTAGTTTATATGAATTTTTAGCTTTATGCCACATTATTGTTCCACACCATGACATTTCAGTGTTAAAGGAAGAGCACACACTGTGAAGATACTGAATTATGAAACATCCTGCATTTTTAGTAAAACCTTTTCAAGTAAAAGTACAGAGGCATTGCTCATTTACTTAAAGTATTGAAAGAACACAGTGTATGCAGGAGATGAATAATTTTATTCTTAATATTATCGGGACAATAACATATAAGCAGCATTTTATTAAGTCTAAATAAAGTCTGTCTGCATCACGGTTTCTATGTAAAATCTTAATGAGCAAGTAACTACTAACTATAGTTTCGAGATAAATCTAATAGAGTAAAATTTACATGACTTAAATAAAGGATCTAAAAGTTCCATAAATAGAAATGGCTCTGCCTCTATTTATCCTTTTAAGATTAAGGCACTTTATGATTTAATTAAAATGTTTCTAATGTATTATGAATGTAAGAAAATACTATTTCCTTCAACAACAACAAAAAAGAATTAATAACCAATTTTGTATTCTTAATTCAAGTAGCATTTTTAATGAAGGCAAATAACTGGTAACACTTTACAAGTAAAGAGAACAGTAATATTAGAGCTGAAAAATGAGTCAATATATCAATTTGGCAATTGACAGAAAATTGATATGCAACTATCTTTATAGTTTAATTCATTACTTTTCTAATTTACTTTAAAAGCAAAGAAAGCACAAGGAATAACTTGGTTCACAACTGTGAGTATTTTATCAGTCTTCTATGACCATAAATTTAGCATCTTTAGGTTCATTCGTTCATCTACTATACCCGCTTATTCCTGCCATGCAGCTTCACAGGGTGCCGGAGCCTGTCCCAGCTACCATTTGGGTGAAACATCTTTAGGTTTTGCTACTTAAATATAGAAGCTTTGGCTGTGATGTGCATTTTTCATTGTTTGCTGACATGTTATAGAAATATAACTGATAACTGATCTTTGATATAGCAATTAATCAAGAAATTAGTTAACAATTAAGAATCAGTTAATTGAGAAGAATATTATAAATAAAAAACGGCCCAACATTAACACAAAACATAAAGTAAACTAAACTGCAGACTATCAGTAAATGAATTCTTCTGAGCTTTCTCATATCATTTGACAGAGATGTTGTATTATTTCTATTCTATCTTCTACATTACAGTACATTACATTTTATACATATATGTATAAATATACATATATATATACACACATACATATATAGTAGTATGTAGTGTAATGTAATTTAGAAAACTAATAAACCAACTCTTCTTCTGTGGTGTCTTTATTCACAGGCTTAGTGGCAGAGTTATATTTTTTCATAATAAATGATAAAGTTTGGATCTTACCATGACTTAGCTCTCCACAAACTCTGTGAGCTCTATTCTTCAGTTTCCTCTCACAGCTGCAGACTGAAACTGGCCTGAAATACTGACAGGTACCCCTCTGATTATCACACCATCACTTCCCCCCTGTCTCTCTCTCTCTCTCTCTCTCTCTCTCTCTCTCTCTCTCTGTATCTATCTCTTTCTCTCTCTCTTTCTTATTTACAAGTAATTCTCGGAAACAGATTTAACAACAGCAACAGCCTCATCAACAAAAACAACAATAAAACAATCATATTCATAATATATAATAATAATAATCAGCAGAATCACAGTTATATGGATTTTTACGTGTTTGTTGTCACTCTCTCGTTTCAATGTAACATTTCAACATCAGGTTTGATCTTTATACGAAGCTGCGTCTGAACATCTTTCGTCCCTCTGCGGCCTCCGTAGATTTCGCATGAATCAAAATGGCTGCCTCTATTGACAACGTGAGTAGAGCTCGGCTAACGGCCACTTAAACATAGATTTATTTGCTCTTTCTTCGGTGTATGTTAAAATTATAGACCACTATAGCGGTTAAATGTGTTTTCTGAAGCCCCCTTACTCCTGAAATTGATTAAAACGATCGATATCTTTTTTGTTTGATTTTAATAATCGTTTAGCCACAAGCTAGCCGTTTTTAGTCCCTTTTTAGTCCTCCCTACAACTTAATCCACGTTTCACCGCATATGAATGATTTACTGGTTCTCTGACATGTGTGTGTGTTGTCTTACAGGATTTAATTGACAGTGATTTGCCCAAAGCTTCACAGCTGCTGAGTTCTCTCACAGAGCAGGTAAGAAAATGAAATATGTCTGCCTTATTATAGTGATTGTAATGTTTATTAGCAGGGATCTTACGATGTTATTGAAGCTCTGTGAACTTTGGTGCCACGGTGTCAGAACAGTGTGACTCCTGTTAAGTGTCAAACTGGATCATCAGGTTAAAGTGTCTCTCCTCTTCACCTCAGCTGAGACTCTGTTTTCTCTTCAGGTGGCCTCAGTCACGAGTCATGTCCGCGAGCTGCTGACGAAGGTCAAAGATGGAGCTTTTAAGACTTCAAAGGTGAGCAGACACTGGACCAGAGAAGCTGGATGAAGAACTGGGTTCACCATTGTGATTATGGTTATTGTATTAATTACATATTTCTTCAATATGAACAAAGGGTGGGCGTCCTCTGTCCTTTGCAGGGTTTGTCTTTCTTGGACCTTCGGTACCACCTGCTGCTGTTCTACCTTCAAGACCTCACTCACCTGATCAGCGTCAAAACAGAAGGAGGCAAAATGAAAGACAGCGAAGCCTTGACCAGGGTGGTAACAATCAGAACGGTGAGATGACCGTAGAAACAAGCCGCCAGTGTTAAAGTTGTTTGTTTTCACCTATCCAGCTGACTTTACTTTATTCCTGTCCTGATCATTTTTTTAAGGTCCTGGAGAAGATGCGACCATTGGACCACAAACTGAAGTACCAGATTGATAAACTGTTGCGCACAGCTGTCACCGGCAGTTTAGGTGAGACTGATTTTTGCAGTAATTACAATGGAAGTGTCCACGTGATATTTAGCATTTTCTGAAGCACTCTCTTTAAGATGTGACCTACAGGACACATATTAGACTTGGGTAGCTGCAAGATTTCCTTCCCTCCCTGTTTCATAAGCTTCAGTTTACAACAGTGTACAATGTTTTGATTTCAGCTGAAAATGACCCGCTGCAGCTGCGTCCGAATCCAGAGAATCTCATCAGTAAAGTAAGACTCAACATCACAGTCACAGTTTACCATGAATGAACTTTGTGAATGTACTACAATTAGCCAACAAAATTGTGTAACATGCTTATTGTTTACGATTGCATTAACAAATGTAATCTGTCAGGCTGCCTTTGAACAAATCAAGGTTATAAAAACACTTTACATTACTAAACATACAGTATCAACACTGTCTCACTAAGTCTTTTTTTGTGCTTTTTGAACCAGCTGAGTGAATCTGAGGAGTCTGAAGGTGAAGCTGAGGATAATACAGCCTCACAGAAGAAAGCAGCTCACTCTAGTGGCAGGAAATATGTACCGCCGAAGATTGCCGCAGTGCATTATGGTAATGTTATTTGTTTATTTTTGGACAGGTTCTTGTGTATTTCCTTGTCATAAAATATTGTTCAATTCTGCTTTTAGCCATTTGATTAAAGGAGGTAGATTTTCCTTCTTTCTCCTCACTCCACTCCTCGCAAACTCTCACCCATTTTTCCTTCAGATGGCGACATGACGGATGCAGACAGGAAAAAGGCTCAGGTGGAGCGCCAGCGACGTGCTGCCCTCAGAAGCTCTGTGATCCAGGAGCTGAGGCAGCAGTACAGTGACGCTCCAGAGGAGATCAGGGACAGGCGGGACTTCCAGAGCGAGCGGGAGAGCCGCGATGAGCAGCACAGGTGTTTACCTGTTGTTTACGTGGTGCGCTTAAATTGGACCTGACAGCGTTTCTGTCAATAAAACATTTTTTCTCTTCCCCTACATCACAGGAAAAATTACGAGGAATCTATGATGGTGCGTCTCAACATGCCCAAAAGTCAGAAGAACAGCAAGAAGAGAGGCATGATGGGCATGTCTGGCCAGCTGAGCGGGATCACGCACTTCAGTGACATTTCAGCTCTGACCGGCGGCGAGGGCGGTCAGGTGAGCTCCCGGCGACATCTTCACTCTAAACCTCTCAGGCTGGGGTCACATTTCGCCCACTGAGCTGCAGGACGGGCCGCTGCTGTTGATGGAAATAAGAATAGTTGGTCCACGTGATTTAATTCCCCCCTCGGTGTTGGAGCTGGAATTAGACGCTCAAATCAAGCAGCAGACAGGTTGACCTGACCCGAGTCTGGACTGAACAGAGCGCAACAAATTATTTATATTGACTATTGCGCAACTTTGGCTGCCACCGGCACATAATTAACACGTCTGTTGTGTGTTTGGAAGAAGTCGTGCGTTTCTGTATCTTTGTGACTCAGTTGCCTGGTGCAGTGCTGTTGGCAGCAGTGAGTTTTGTGCCTACACCGGTTTGGCGCGTTCTCCCTCTCTGTAGCGTTTCCTGTCTTGATTCACTGTCTGCTGTCATAAAAAGTGCTAATGACTCAGAGTAATGACCAGCCGGCCTCACGCTGACGGTCCCTTCTGCTGCCTGCAGATGTGGAAAATTCATTCAGCTAAAAGTATTTAAGAGGACTTGGAAAATCCATGCACTATGTTTAGATTCTGTGTTGGACATCAGAGGCCACAAAAGGATGTTGCTAACAGGCTTGTCTCCGCGTCGCATGAAAGGCAGCATTGTGACTCGTTTTTATTTAGATCACGTTGTCAATGTGGCTGCCAGTTCTGACACTTTGTCTTTATTGGTGCAGGATGGGGATCATTCTCGGCCCAAGAAAAAGAAGAAACTGATGAAAAAGAAAACCAAAAGAAGAGGTGAGGTCAAATATACCACATGGTATAAATGCATTGCCTGCCATTTGTTAATAAAACAAATTAGGGTCATTTAATTTAAATGTTTATTTTATTATGTAGCCAGAGAAACACCGCAGCATGTCTTTAGTCTGTGTGGTTTATTCACAGAAAGCTCTTAAAACATGGAAATAAAAATGAAAAGAAACAATGAACTAATACTTTGTTTTTATCTTAAATGCTGATTTAGATGACCAACTCTCCACAGCTGTACAGTGTAGTAAAGTGGAAATGTAGCAATCAAGGATTAGCTTTTATTTGCATTTTTATCTTGTTCCCTGTTAATAATCAGCAATGTCCATCTCCACAGCTTTTAAGAAGCACAGATAGACCACAAGACCAAATGATGACACGAAGAGGATTTCCTGCCAACAGCTGTCATCGATGTACTTTATACTTCAAAGGATTTTATTACCAAGAAGTCTGTTATACTGCAGCAATAAATTCCCTACCACCTCTGAATGGCATGACTTTCATTTAGTTTGTGGAATAAATATATACTGTTGACACTTGTATTTCCAGGTTTTATTTGTTGTCCATGATAGGGCAGTCACCTTGAGTGAATTTCCAGATCCTGTACTTCTTCCTCTACCATCTCATTTCTCCCAGTCAGAGAGCCACATAGCGTAGAGCACACTTTAGGACACCGTCTTTAAGAAGTACTGGGAGACGTGCACTCATTCAGTCAAGTTTGATCTACACACAAATTGCTCGAGATGCAGCCACATGCTGATGGAGGACCTCATCAGAACTGTGAAGCAATTGGCCACTGTACAAATTAAATGTTTCCCTGCACATCACTGGGAATATTAAACAAATGTGTGAACACCTATAAACCTTGTTCACAAAAGACATTTTCATATCACAGTAGAATAATCCAGGAGGTAAAAAAAAAAGCTGAATTTAACTTCGACATTTCCATTTCAGGCTGCAGGCACATCTGTGCAGAGGTGTTACTACAACAGATCCTTTGGTAATATTATTGCTTTTCATATAAGTCAAAATGTCTACAGGTTAAAAAAAAAAAAAGCTAATTTAGGAGCAGACCTAGTGACAAGTCAAACCATTAAAATTTCTTTCACATTAAAAGGCTGACTTATGACTGAATATTTGATGTTTGGCTAGCCTGCTGGATAAACACAATTTGCTCCCGAGCAGTAATTCCATTATGCTGATCGATATGCTTTTCAGTGACTATTATAATCCTCTCTGAAGTGATAAACTCCAACCACCTGAGGGACCAATGAAATTATGTCGAGGTTATTGAACTATCAATTAAGCAGAGAGGGTTCGGCACAACAAACTCACACAGACGCGCTCTCATTTTTACACAATGTCTTTATTTTTTTTTTTTCTAATTACAGACTCATGGGTTAAAAATAAAAATAAAAAAAGCAAAACATTTGTTCAAACCCACTCCCCCTTTTCAAAAAAGAAAAAAAAAAAAAGAAAAGGTCTCCACACAAACCCCACCCCTGACTTTCCCCGCCCTAAAATAACAGCTCCGGCCCACTCCATTTATTAAATTAATAATCAATGCCATTAGCTCCTCAGCCTTCCTCAGACAAGCCGTGACTGCACTGCGCATAGTCAGAGAAAGGGGGCGCCTTAAGGTCCGCACTGTACACCCCAAAAAACACCCTCGTCTCTGGTCCTGCCTTCCTCACTCTCACGCAAAACTTGCCTGCCTGCCACTCAGCTATGTTGGCTTCAGCTCTCTGAATATAAATCATGTGTTGGGTTGGCTGCCTGTTAAGTGCTGCCTGTACTGCAGTGTGCTGTGGTGTATGTTGAACAGGTGTGTGTGTGTGTGTGTGTGTGTGTGTGTGTGTGTATGTGTATGAGTGTGTGTGTGAGTTGAAGTGTGAAAGGGACTAAAAGCATCATCAGCGTTTGCTGTTGTAGTAAATGCCCCCCGCGGCGGGCCTGTGGTCACCCTGCCCCCCTCCCCCGCCCCCCCACACGGACAGGATGGGGTGAGTGTGCATAGCGGGAGCAGAGAGAGAGAGAGACGCTGCGGAGACAGTGGGGGGGGCCGGCGCCACCTGGGGAGGGGTCGTCAGCCTCCACTGGTCCTGAAACCTGAAACGACAAGAAGTGGTCTAATATACAGAGAGAGGAGGGGGGGGAGGAGGAGGAGGAGGAAGGGGAGGGGGAGAGACGGAAGACAAGGAGCACAGATGGAGAGGACGGGGAGGGGGGAGGAAGGGCTGGGGAGTGGGGATGCAGGGCTTGCAGGAAATAAAAAGACTGGTGCCTGTCAAAATGGAATAAAAAGTAGCCATGCCTGAGTTTGGGGGTGTGGGGGGTGGCAGGTATGGACGAGGGGTGGCAGCACAAAGAGGAACCCCCCCGCCCACGATAAGAAAGGGAAAAGAAAAAAAAAAAAAAAAAAGCTATATAAATCTATGCATGTACAATCCCATTGAACACTGAAGGTCCATCACTGTCCAGAGAGCTGTGGACAGTGGAAAACAATCCATGGCGTGATGAGCCAAGGAAGAGGAGGGAGGAGGAGAAAGAAGCATGAGTTATAAAATGTCAGGAGGGTAAAAGGATGGGGGAGGGGGTGGGCAGATAATGGCAGACACAGAAGGGGTTGAGGAGGGTAGGGGATGGGTGGGGAGGTAATGATATACTCCAACCACAAACTTAAAACACAACAACAAATACTCTGGCTAGTGGAAGTTTCACACATGTACGGTACATTAAAAACAAAAACAGAATACAGTTTCTTTTCTTGTTGCTGTCTCCACCCCCCCGCCCCGCCCCCACATTTTTCCTCTTTTTTTTTCTTTTCTTTTTTTTTTTTTTCCTTTTCTTGTTTTGGTGGTGGTGGAGGGTGAGTGGGTGGGCTGTGTTGGTGATGGTGTGAAAGCAGGAGGTCACAGCCAGACCAAAGGAGACACATCTGCAGCCTGAGATACCATCATATCATCTTCTCTCTTCCCCCCCCCCCACCTCCCTCCTTTCCCTCCCCCCAAAACCAACAGAAAAAACACAAAAATATCTGCCATCGTACTTTTTTCCCAATGGCCAACTTATACCTTACCAGGGGTGACCGCATCAACCTCCGCACACGCACGCTCACACACAATCGCACACTGCGGCCAGTCAGTCTCTCTGTCCAGGAGAAGTTTTTTTTTTCCTTTTTTGTCTTTTTTTTTTCTCTCTTCTGGGATTCTCTTCTTTTATTGTTGGGGAAGGGGAGGACTTTTTTTCATTGTGTGTGGATTTTTTTTGTTTGTTTTTTTTTTTTTTTTTTAAATGGGAACAAAGGAGATGGGGTTGATAGTAAGAGTGTTGTGGGAAGGGGGGGGTGTTTAGTAAGGGGAATACCACGATGTTGTTCGCCCTCGGCCCCTGGAAAAGAGAGAGAAAAAGAGGGTGAGTTTTTTTCTGGTTGGCTTAAGAAGACGTACACCAATTTTCCTGGTGTGATATAATATAATAAGATATGTGTATGTGTGTGGCAGAGGAAGGGTCTGCTGAAATTTCAGTCCAAGAAGTAAACTGAAGGGGAAAGAATAGATTTATGTGTATAGATATCAAAATGAATGACATTGTTTCGGACAGTGTTCACAAATCACTAAATAGACATACCATTTTAACGGTATTGTGCCTTTGATCTTAAAACAAATCAAGCTGTTAGAATAGACTCTACAGTGTTGAAAGAAGCTGAAAGCAGCTTTGTCAAAAGAGGAAAAAGTGTTTATAATGTAGAAAAAAGAAAAAAAAAAGAAGAAGGTATCAGAATAAGTGTGTGGGTGTGAGGGGTCAGCAAAGGCACTCTCTCTCCCTCTTTCTCTCTCTCTGTGTCTCTCTCTGCGAGAGCCGCCTCTGGGGTCACTGTGGGGAAAGACCTTGAGGACAAACAGCACCACACATATACCCCCAGCAAGACACAGTGCACATACACACAAACACACACAAAACAAATTTTGGGGGACAGGACTCACAACTGCAACATCATTATACACTCAAGACACTGCTACAAACAAGCCAGACAGCAGCAAACCTTTCACACGCCAGCTCCTCCGTCTCACATAAACACACATTCAATGGCAGCAAAACACACAAACACACACACACACACAAAAGGTCACACTGGGACTGAAACCAGCGGTTGTTGGACTAGATGTTGAGGTCAGGCTGCAGTAATGAACCCTCGTTTCTGGGAGTGAACGCTGTAAAGGTGAATCTGAGTTTGTGTGTGTGTGTGTGTGCGCGTCTGTACATGCGAGGACACACACACTGTTATGTGCGTCTTGTGGCTCACATCAAAATCTTTGCTTTTCACCATGCCAACTTGGGAAGATGAGTGATGTTAATGGGTGTGATACCAGCAGCCAGGGGCCAATTTCTTAAGTGCATGTAAACTTATGATTCTGGCAGACGAGGCTCCACTTTATCCTGCAAGAACACCACTTGCTGCAGCCATGTGAAGTCACAGAAACAAAGCCAATCAGCACTCTAAAACATCTTTCTCGGACCAACTGAGTGCACGGCTGTGGCCAAGCACGACGCAAAGATTTTAAACTGGCCACGTGTTTTTCTTCACTGTGGATGTGTTCCTACAACAAGACAAGGCACCAGTGAAGAGCGCTGCTTGGTTCAGATCTGGGCTTCACTCTGTTTAACGGCCTTAAAAAGGGAGAATAGAGATGAATTCCTGATGCAGCAGCACTTCTGCTCTCCCTGTGCACGCAGCAATCAAGGCCAGCTCAAGTGGAACAACTCTGCGTCTCTGCATGCTATTCTCTGTGGGTGATTATTACATATTAAACAGAGCTGCTGGATAATGGGAGGATACACTCTGTAGTTATCAGTAATACCCTTGAGGGTGTTTTCTATGATTATGAGTACAGTCAACAAATTACTATTGGCAACAAGGAAAATCGTTTCATGACCTTGGAGCTGGTTGGTTGAGTCTGTCTGACAGCAAACAACAAATACTAACTGTTAATTTGTGTATTTTCAACCAAGGCATTCAAAGGTCAGGGTACTTTTTTGCTATTCTGCTAGATTGGATGTGAATTCTGACTTTCATTGCTTCACATAAGCACAGATCAGTGAGACAGGACGTAAAAGTCAAGCTAACTTGAAGCTCTTGAAGTCAAATGCAAACAGTGTTTATAGTCATACAGCTAATAAACTCCCTCTCAGTCTCAGCACTTTAAGTTTCTGAAGACTGTAAGAATGCAATATCTAACCCCCCCCCAGCTTCTCCCCCAACGTCTTTGTGTGCCTTGTCCTGCAGCTCGGGCCAAATCCCAGTGAGTAAACTGGCAGGGTTAGGGTTTCTTGGTATGTGTGGGAGTGGCTGGGGTAAGTACACTGAGTGATTAGAGAGATTCTGACCTTGAGGTTTAGACACTTTCTCACACAAAGGAATGAATAGACATGTAGCCCTTTCTTGTGGTTATTTAAGGCCAGCCTCGCTGAAAATGTGGATTTGCTGCACAAATACTTCAAGTCAAGAGCAAGGGAAAAAAAAAATGAAACAAGAGAAAGACATGAGATAAAACCGGCTAAATGGGAGCTCCTCACAAGGACTTGGCAAACTGTTTGATCGCTGAAACAAAGACCTCTCTGCGTGAAGGTTTTTAGACTCTTTCCAAAATAACTTCTGCAGCATCTTCCTTCTGGAAAATGTTCTTTGCTGAATGTTAAGTATTAAGCAACATCCAAAGCCTGAAGGCTCCAGATGCTTTGCAGGGTTGATCAAATCAGAATCTCTCTGTGTCAAAGCTCAGTGCATGTGTGGGGATGTTGGTGTGCTGATCAACGTCTTTGGCACCACACCTCCCTTCTCAGTCTCAAAAAAAAAAAAAAACATAGCTCTGTGGAGCTTATATGGATTTTCCAGTGAGAATGTTTGCAGCCTTTATTTATTTCTGCCTACCAGGGCCAGCCACAGTTTTACAGAGGTGGCTACAGGTTAGCCGTTCAATTACGTTCAGAACAACCTCTCAGATTACTCGTCGACATCTCGTGTACTGAAGCTCCAGTTAAAAAGTTCACAGTGTTTTAATCTTGTACTGTAAACACTTTATAGTTAGCAGTGACACACTGTGTGTGGCTTTGCAGGAGAAACTAGACTACTAAGACTCACTGCTAATCTCAAAATGATGACATCCAGTCTCATTTCACAAACAAACACTGTAAGGAGAAAGCCACCAGAATCTCAGTGCACAACACTCTTGATTCACGCCAGCCTTTTTCTTCTCTTCACGGTAATTGCAGACTTTAACAGGTCTATTACAAAACACAAACAAAAAAAAAAAAAAACACAAACACCACAAGCTACAGCAGTTTCCAGCTGTGACAGGTTTAAAAAACACTCTACCGATGAGGGAGCATCGAGCACAGCTGCTACAGCGCTGCAGGTCTCTGTGCTGACCGTCACACACAACAAACCTCTCAGATTTGCACCCTCTCCTGCCATAAACACCCTGATTACAAATGACATCCCAATCTTCCCCAAAGAAATAAGTGCAGCCGTCTGTGGTTTGCACCAGTACCTTTTCTCTTATCGTTAAAATGCAGGAGATTGCATTGGCAGTGAGCCAAACATGGACCCAAGTGAAGAGTGTGTGTACAGCCTGGGAAGAACAAACTGATGTGCACTGACTCTGTTTGCCCCATTTGAAATGGTTTTATGTGATGTGGCATGCAATGAGCCCCTCAGTCCCACAACCAACGTGATTTGAGTTCTAACCTGACCAGATGGCATGTTTGTGCTGTTTCTATTACAATCTCTCTCTCTTGCCACCAAGGCGAAACAATGACGAAATATGATTTAACTTCTAACAAGTGTTACGCTCGACAACACTTGAGAACAGAAACGAGCTATAATATTTACACACTGCACACAAAATTCAGATCTAAAAATGACAGTGTGAAGCCCTTTGGAGTTGTTACCTCCTCTATTCTGAACTTACCTTCTCTACCCAGTCACAGAGGAAGTTTGTTTCTCCTCTCCTCTATCTCAACTTATTCTCTTGCTTAGTCTGTCCAGCTCTGTCGATTTGACCACTTTAAAACTATCTACCCAGAGTCTAGAGTGAAAAGGGCAATTCTGGACAACAATGTGTACAGAGCACAGCGACAGATCATCCACTTTCAGAGCTTTCCTCTATCTGTTTGTTTTTCAACTAACTGAAAGCCCTCACACATACTGTGGGTTTGATTCTGTGAACATTACATAGTACCACATGCTGCTCCTGGAGACATATTTATTAAAGCCTGTTACAGATTTATGAGCCTCATCCCTCTTGCTAGTTTTCCTGTCAAGTGCATAAAATAGAGATCAGTGATTCCTCCAATGGGACATTAGCTTCCTTGTCCTGATCTTCTCGTGGTAAAACCAAGGAGAAGGCCGTGTTAACCCTGACTGCTACTGAACGGATAAAACAAAAATAATCTAATTTCATGTGAAATCATCTTTTCACCAATACCAAATGGCCAATAAAATTTATCATAACTGTGGGTGAGTGGAAATCTTCAACAGCAGCTGCCAGTTCTTGCTGGTTGTGATAGTCTGCCTTGTTTGTCCTTTCCTTTCAGTGCAAACAGTGAGTGAGTGCATGCAGGTGCAGTGTTCTCCCACGGTGTCAGAAGTGAGGCGTCTCGGCATCAGCTCACCTGAAGGCCCGTCCTCTGCCTCTGGGTGGTGTGTAGCCACTGTAGTAGCGTGCGCGCGACGAGAAGCTTCCTCCCCGTGATCGGAACCGAGCACGTGGAAAGCCGCGGTCTGTGGTGCTGATGCCTGGTCTGTTTGTTCTCTTAGCGCCAACCTGGGGAGTGAGGATTAAGCAAACGACCGTTACATAAACTAGCATTCGGCCTTGTGGCATTCCTCTAAACTGCTTTCGTCTTTTCAGATCTAAAGAGTTTGAAGTGGAAATGAAATCTTCCTTAAAAGTTTGGGAGTTTAAGTTTTTATGGATGATTTCCCATGACAGGTGCCAATCATATGCAGTGACAAAAGAAGGTTCAACCTTTCAGTTTATGGCACGTCTGTCAGTGTCAATGAGACAGGTTAAGATTTAAAGATTTCTATAGACAAGAAGAAGACAGTACCATCTCAGCCTGTTAGGAAAACCTACCAAGAACAGACGAGGATAAAAGCAGCTTTTCTCACACCAAACATAAGCTAAATTTAGCGAACAGGGCTCGTTATATAGGTGCTTTTTCTCATTTCCTCTTAAAGTAGTGTCACTTTTCTTGTCATCCTGACCAATGGCAGCTAAAATGTCAATGTGAGCATTCTCAAGAAAAAGCAGAATCAAAAACAATTCGTACCTTTATCTGCCTTCCTCTGAAAAGGGACTCGTCCAAAGCCATGGCTGTCCTAACAGACTCCTTGTCTGCAAACTCAATATAGGCAAATCTGGGAGGGGGAGAAAAAAAATTCACTCAACTATAGAAGCACTGAAACGCAAAGGAAAATCAGTAACATCCTGGGCAGCACCAGTATGGTATATACACAATACAGTATCGTATTTATACAGAATAGTGTATTTTTTATTATAGACATCCTACTGATGTATTTTTATAGCATGACAAACATATATGATAAAAGGCAGTATTTTCCATGGCTGATTAATTTAGTATACAATTTCTAAACAAAAGCACATCCAACCTTCCAGCTCTAGCAAAACGTCAGCATTTTTATTGAGAGTTAATAAGAATCTGTCCACCCACAATGTGATTCTGATTATTTCTCTGCCAACAGCATGGCTTGGCAATATCTGCCACACATATGATGATTTATCTACTGCAGTGAAAAGATACAATATAATGAACATGTATTACCCCTTGGGATGCCCTGTGTATTTATCACATAGGATGGTGACTCTGTTTACTGAACCGCAGCCATGAAAATGAGCCTCAAGCTCTTCTGCCGTGGCACCGTAGTCCACCTGAAGACAGAGAGGAGAGATTAGACATCAAAAAGGTGCTGCATCATACAAGCCTGACCACGTACACTTTATATCAAGTTGTTTTTCCATCAGCTTATGCTTTAACATTTATGTAGGTATGTATATGATGTATATTAAGACATATTATAGACAGGCATAGAAAAAAAGGCAAATATCACCACTTTTAAATATAGACAAAGGCATAAAAATATGACATTAAGAATGAATGCAAAGGCAATTATTGGGTATGTCTTTGCCACCTTTGCAAATCTACAACAGAGTCTTTGACAATCTAAAAAATCTTATTACAAATTATTCTAAACCAAATGTAAATATGAATGTATCTCTATTGTCAGAACTGCTGAATATTCCATTTCCACAAGAAAAATTGTGAAAAACAAGGGACACTTACAATACTAATATCAGTGAAAAATGGAATATTCTTTAGAGTAAATATAGCTGTACATCAAAAATATAAAAATATGGGAAGAATATGGAAGATCTTTAATTCTGTCCACAAGAGGCTGACCTAAATAAGTGTTTGTATGAAAGAACAAGTGTGGGAGGCTACAAAGGGCAGGAGTTTGGAGACACTGAATAAAATAACTGATGCCCCGGTGCTTCAGCAGATGCAGATTTATGTCAGAGTAGTGGAGAGAAAGTCTCTGTTTGGCAAAAGACAAACAGGAGACTGAAACTGGAGGACAGTCCAGTGTCTTAATGAAATCAATCTTTATCACTGTGGTCATCACGCTAAATGTCATACATACAACCCAAAGAATGCACTTAGGACTCTTGTCACCATGTGAGTGACCACAACCTAAGTTGTGACCACAACCTAAATCCAATCACGGGTTTGTTGCAGAAGTTAAAAATTGCTCACCCACAGTCACCCTGTTAATTCAAAGAGCTTAAAAGGGAAATAAGAATGGGGCGGTGCGAGTATGCATAAAACACTGAGGGGGTGAAATTTTTACTTTTAGTAACAAGTCAAGTTCTTTTGAAGAGGTTGATTATTTTCATCTTCATCTGAAAGTTTCAATGACAAACAAGACAATGCAGCCAAAGAATCGTCCGTATGAGACAACACAAAAAAAGACAGTCACTCACATTTCCAACATAAATCGATCTGCCGTCTGCTTCCATCTTCTCCTCGATGGACATGATGACGGGGCCGACTGCACGGGGGAAAGAAGCGGGAAAATGAGCTACATGAGCAACTATTTCAATTCAAACCTCAATATTTACAACAGTTGTTTTTTTAACTACATGTCACGATATCAAGCGCAACTGACAGGTCCATCAGACGACAAGAATGTGTGAGCGGTGTATCAGATCAGGTCTGTAAACAACATTAAGTTTGCCCTTTGAGGGTGGAGCAGAGAGAAGCTGTCTGGCTTTGAGTCATGTATTTTAGATATTTATCATTCTAATATAATTGCAGCACTTTGAATTCATACCTGGATATTCAGCCAAATATAAATTCTAATGGAAGTCCTCCAATCCCACACTACAGTCTTTTACAGCTATGCCATTACTCCACTGTCTTATTGTTAAATGAAAGCAGCCATAACACAAACAAGCTTTATTAAACCAACTCATATATTAACTTTAAAATTTCAAGACTTTTTAAAGTATAAACCACATTTCACAGCAACCTTTTATTCCTGAAAGAAGAAAAAGCCCTGCGCAGGGCTCAGTATTGACAATAATGTGTGGGTGGTTTTCTTATAATACCATGCACTAAACTTATAACCTTCTCATATTCAATGTATTTTTTCATAATACAACAGGTAGAAAAGAGCTAGAACAGAATTAATCAACTCCACCCTATTTGACTGTGTGAAGCATAAAAGTAGAGTGTCACATTATCGTGTCATTGGGGTCTTCATTCACTGGATTATTGGGCCTGTAGAGGGAAATAAGAAATGTGGACAGATAGGAGGAAAGAAGAGGTTTCCCCCCATCAAAAACACACAGAAGACGCACCTGGTGGGGGGCTGAGATTCATCTGTTTCTCCACCTCGTTCTGTAGCTCCTTCAGCTTCTCTGCCTCTTCCTCCATCTCTCTCACCCGGGCTTTGATTGCCTCCAGCTCCTGCAGCACAGACACAAACTCTGTCAGCGATGTACGTCCATCACAAGCACAATAGAACTCACTGAAACTTGAATCACGAATGACACGATCGCGCAGCGTGGGCGACCATCATGGTGCACCAGCAAATACTGACCAACTAATGTAATCATTAACAAATGTTGCCATAACACTGTTTTTGACAACTGCAAACTGAAGACGGTACAGCAGTGAAGAGATGCTGAACCTATGCAAGTGTGGTGCATTGTTTCGGCCCAAATTGAGAAAAAAGATCCACACATTGGGAATACTTTCGTCTAAAAATATGCTGTCTGACTGGTCCTGTGCCTTCGCTATATTTGCAATCCCTCACATCCCACACATTTTAACTGTGTTTTTTACCACCCAGCCTAAATTTGGCTGCAGCTGCTTCCTACAACTTGGAAGTTAACCTTAAGAGGTGCATCATCAGGCCAAAATATGCCCGAGTCATATTCAAAACATAATGGACAAATATGAAATTGATGAATGACTGTGGCACACTCGGGTTTTCACTTCCAGTCACCTTGATGGCTGAGTGTAAAGCCAAGGGAGGGTTACCACAATTGTTAAAAAAAAAAAAGTAATCAATATAATTTTCAACAGAAGATTCATAATTTAAGAAACTGGAAATACAAGTACTCAAACACAGGTGCATACATGTGTGCATTTCTATATTTCTATATATGTTACATTACACACACACACACAATACTAACATCACGTTGGGCTCACACAGACATATGCTCATATTTTTTCATCCGGACACAAAA
>JAOXYL010000055.1:6489461-6506140 GCA_028564955.1 Terapon puta
ACACACACACACACAATACTAACATCACGTTGGGCTCACACAGACATATGCTCATATTTTTTCATCCGGACACAAAACATCAATAAACAATTTGTATATCAATCAATAGGAAAATGTACATGTCACAGCTCTAATACAACTGAAATTCAAACATGGGCCGTTCTAGAAACAACTGGAAATGCATTTGGGGCAGAAATGATGATGATGATGATGATGATAATGATGATGATCCAGTCCGCGGTCAGAAAAAAAAAGAAACCTACAAAACAATTACTGTCAAAACAAATAAATAAATGGAATATTCTCATGGTGAACACAGAGATGTCTGTGTCCTCACGTGGGAGCGGACCCTCCTGTCTGACAGTGGTGCACTGCAGCACAGTGGGAGTCATTCCAGCTCCGTCCAGGGCTGTTGCCTCTGCTGACGGGATCGCAAATGTAAAGGCTCTTTGTGCAACTGGGTGCAGTGACACAGGCGAACCATATTAAATTCAACTGAGGAGTAAAACTGCACAGTGAGTGATGATAATGGCACCATGGCCGCCCACCCCCCAGCCCTCTTTCATCCATGTGCTTGATTATCTAACACATCAAATGTCAACATCCTTTACCTGCATGCATCACAAGTCATTCACATTCACAGCAAGTCCTCAAATAAGCCATCCGAAACGTTGTGTGTTTTTTGTCGCATATTCATTCAGTGCACAGCTCTCTCCCTCCCCTCCCTCCTCTCTGTCTCCTTGCCCTAGCAAAAAAACACTGAAGGATGCAAACCCAGCCCCTCAAATACCGCAACCCCCCTGCCTCTGCGTTATCAGCCGCCCGACATACAGCACCACAACCTCAAAACCCACCTGGACGTGCTGCACACACACACACACACACACACAGCCAGGGAAATGTGCACTGGGGTGTGCGGGGTGTTGAGGAAAATGAAAATGAGGCTACTGTGTGCACCCTGACACATAATGCAGGACGCAGCAGGAGCGCCAACGATGCGATGTCACTGTCCAAAATAGGCGACAAAAGATGGTCAGGTGCACGTCTGCCATCTCCACCCCAGCTTTGTTAAAAACCCGCCGGCCTGTTAGCCAGCCTCAATCCTGTAATCAATCGGTAATAAACACACCTGGTAGGATAACAGCATGCTGCACCGTAGACTATTTTTTTTTCAAAACGGTGGATTTAATCTGGTGGTCCTCTGTGGTCATTTTTAGCTGCAGAGCTTGATGCTGCCGCGAGCTAATGTTAGCGTGCTGAGCTCGGTCATTTCCATGTGCACGCACCGGAGCCTCGAATGCAGCAGCAGCCGCCGCAAACCGGATAAAAAGAGGAGATGTCTTTACCGTGAGCAGGACGCCTTTTCTCACGCAGGTAGACTCGCACGGCGGCGGCTAATGGCGGCGGCCTGTCCTCCCCTCGCCCCTAACTGTCTCCTGCATCTCCGTCTCGCATTTTTTTAAAGCAAAGAGGACCCCCCCCCTCTCCTCCGCCTCCTCCGCTCGGCTCTAGCGGCTCCCTGGCGCAGAGAAACTGGCGCCGCTGTTGCGCCAAGATGGCGGCTGGCACCACGCACGTCGCCGCCCATTTCTACTGCACTGCGTGAGCCACAATGGCGGTTGCTACCGAGCTGGCGACGGCAGTTAACACACACGGCATGTGACACACCGTTTACGGGACACATATTTATTAAAGATAAACTATTTAGGTCACCTTCCTTTGACTGACTGACTCAGAATTTAACCTTAACCCGTGTTAGAGTTCACAGGCGGAACAATGCCCTTCACTTACCGGGTCTTCAATCGCGGCCTCTCCCTCTTCTAACCCCGGTTCTTCGTCACCGACTCCTGGGTCTTCCAGCTCGGGGTGTCCAGGATCTGAATCGAGCAGGGACTCCTCCGCTAGTCCGTTACCGAACTCCGCCATCGCCCTGATCTGACTGTACCGACAAGCCTCGTGGCCACACCGACGTCGCAGGCCCGTACTCACTCACTCTCTCTCTCACACACACACACACACACTCGCACACTCACACACGCGGGGGGAGTGAGCGGGGCGGCGGAGAGAAAAAAACGGCGGAAAACGCCGCTCAGTAAAGTTAAAATGTGGATTAAAATGCCCGCTCCAGCTCCGGTCACTACTCAAACAGCATACCACGATTGCTAAATGCTGCCGTTTCGCTCGCTGGCTTTACGCAATAGTCCTAATTTACGGCGGAGACGCTAGTTTATTTACTTAAACGTGTGTATAAAAAAAAGGCGAGGAGGCTACGCGAGAGCGGCGGCGACGCTTCACTTCAGAAATGGAAGCCGGAGGCGGAGTCTGGCGTCACTGCGGGCGTGAAACTCTCGCTCCAATTGGTCAGCGCTTGATTCCAGACCACCCCCATAGCTGTCTGAAGTGTTCCCATTGGACCATGGTGCAGAACTTTCCGGTACCCGAATCGCATGTACGCCTTTGATTGGAAGACGCCTCTGTCGATCATATCTGTCGGGCGTAAGTAGATGGGCAAAGCCAATTGTTCGGCAAATTAATTCCAGGCACATTTGAATGTGTCATATAAATTGTCTCCCCCAAGTGTGACCTTTGTTTAAATATGACGCTCAGGCAATACCTTTAGATCATGGCGTGTCTGGGTGTAGAATTTAAACCCTTATCACATAAAAGTAGAACAAACAAATTTTCCCCCATGATACTGCAATAAGACAGGACTTTGCTTTGTTGTTCAACTGATTTTATTTCTTTTTCTGTATATCAAAGAAAGCATAATGGAGACCAAACACAAAAAAGGCAGGTACAAGTGAGGAGGAAAGAAAAAATAAGCTTAATCAAAAATCTAACAATTCATAACAACACTGCCACTATTATTGTTCAATATTCATAGGAATACCATACTGTTTTTGAGCAGAGAGGTGGCATTTAAAACCATTATGGATCAATAATAATAATAATAATCAAAAACAGTGATGAGTAGTAATGATAAATCGTATAAGTAGTAGTACAGTTATAACAATAGTGATAATCAAAGTGACAATGAAACATAGGGGAATAAAAAGCAGATCTCCATAAAAACCTATCTAGTTTGGACAGTGCAACACCGTGTCTGTGTGTGTGCGTGTGTGTAATCCCAGTCTTGAAGTTAAAGCACTCCAGTCCTTGCTTTACACACAAGATACAGTTTCCAACTGGAGTACAAATTATTACTCATGAAAGGACATTGTCAACCCTCTACATTTCAAAAACCACACCAAGTGACTCTTAATGTTGCGTTAATGGCTGTGTTCATTTGAAATGTCTGTAGCTTGTGCAAAAATTGTGGACTAGTGCAAGTGTCAAGCCGTGGGATGTCCTTTACAGTTTGCATTTACGAACACCTCTCCTGCTCTCTGTCGACCTCAAGATTGCTTTTTGGTTTTTGAATGACAGAAAGCAAAGGGAGGATTACTTTGGAATATCAGTTATTTTTAATATATTTCTTTACAAAAAGTTCATGTTTTAGTTTTGCATTTTGTTAAAACTATCAATAGTAACATTAATATACAACTTAAAGTGAAGGAAAACATCTTTAGTATGTTATGTGTCCTTCAACACAGCACCATCTTATTAGCTCTCAGTCAACACGTTTAATGTTTCCCAATTTGCTTCCAAGTTTTGGGTATTCATTAGTCCCTTAAGGGTACTAGTAATACCCAACTTTCTCCCTTGTCATGGTTTCCAGGTATGAGATCTCATTTCACAGCACATACATTACCAGAATTAGTAACTCTGTATCAAAACTGAACAAAACGAGGGGGGGGAAAAAAAAGTACAGGGAAACAGCCCATTTCAAGCCCTGATCTCTTAATATCTCTAAAGGCTTAGCTTTTGACCTAAATAAAAAAAAAATCTGTTACACCAGTTTAATTGCTTCTATTGTCATTTGTATAAATATTGATGAAAATAAAATGAGTAATTAACTTTCCTGTCTTATGCACAGTATTCATGGCAAAGAAACACATACAATTACGAAAATCTGTCTGACCCTCTGTGCCAGGTGAGGATGAAATTGATTTACTAACATTAGATCACCTGGGCTTGAATTTATATACCTGGTGGTGTATCTTAAGGCTGTCATACCTCTAACACACCTACAATAGGTGAAAACACTCACCCCCCCAATCCCAAGCAGGTTTCAAGAGCTGCATTTCAAAATGAAATATACACCATTTGGAGGGAAAGTGAAATCCACAGGATCAAAGAAATCTGTTGTAAAAACAAGTAAGTTGGTAATTATAGTCCTTGGCCAAGAGAACGCTGACAACTTTACAGGCAGGATTTGCTCGGTTTTAAATACAGAATATGACATTCAGATATTCCTGCCCCCCCAAGGGTGGATACTAAAAAAAAATGCATTTTGGAACAGAGCTCTTTTCTGTGTATAAACCCAGTTCTGCCTCGTATACGCTATTATGCTTACACCTAAAGCATGTTTCATTAGACTAGCAAAAATCAATTTATTTCACGTGATTTATATTAAGGCATCCAACATGCATTTATGTATCTTTCAATAAAAAGACACTTGCATTAGAATGCTTAAAAACATTTCAAACAATGTAAAATGTGTCAAAGTGCGGTATGCCAAGATTCTTCTTTCCTCAGCCTCTCTTTTTGCCCTGTCTTATTTGGATTGTCGTGAAAACTATGAACATGAAAATGGGGACAATTCAACAGCCCTATTCTCTCTTAAGTACCTCTTTTATATATCCCAAAATGAGTGGACACAGCACTCTTCACACTCCTGTAGCAAATAAAAAGGTGACAGTCAATGCAAGTTCTTCCTCTCCCAATGTTTCAGTCCAGTCATTATATCCAAGCAATCTTTAGAAGTGAAAGTAGGCATGGGAAAAAACAATTCCACAGGAGCAAACTGGGAGTTATTAATGTGAGTATGTCATGTTATTATCCCAAAAAGTGTTCCCGGGCCTACCGTCAAACAGCCACTTCCAAAGAGGAAACACTTTTGCATCAGTCTTTAGGATAGGACAGTTCAAGCATGGCAAGTTTAGTGCCTTTACAAATTATAGGAAGGTCATTGAAGTAAGGTAATATAGAACCACAGGTTTAGGACCAAAAATGTTTGGATGAAGTGTGTGAAGATTAAGGGAGACTTGAGATGTGTTTGTCACTTATCAAACAGCAACTGATTAAGTGTGAAGCAGCAAGGAAATAGTCTGCTGTTGTATTGGAATCCAGGTGAACTCTACAGGTTAACGGATTTTCGAGTCAGTGAAGGTTGAGCAAGGGACAGCGGGTGCAGGGGGAGCCAACTTCAAAAACTAAACAATATTAGCTTTTGAGGATTAGTGCTCAAATTGATTTATTAAAATCTGGAGGAGCCCAAATGGGTCCAAGAATAGTCAGTGTGCAGACCAATCCTGATCTGAGTCTTTAACTGTTGCTGGTAGCCGTCGGTGGAGGTGACTCAATGACCACATCCCCTGCAGAACCAGCACCAGAACTGGTTACCGGAGTAGAATGAGAGACCTGCGAGCCCGTCACAGTGCTGCCAGGTCCACTGTTGCCGGTTCCATTCTTGTTGACGAGCGTCGTCGGCTGGCCAAAGTTAGTGGTTCTCAGGGTAGCCAGATGACGTGGAGAGAAGACGTGGGCCCTCGCTGCAGCCCGGGATTCAAAGGAGACGTTGCAGGCATCACAGCGGCCCGTCAGGGTCTCCTTTGGCATTGGTTGGCCGGCCACTGGGGAAGCTGGAGGTTCAGTAACTGTGAGCTGAACAGGTTTAGGCAGGATGGGACGATTCGCTTTGAGAGCGTTGTACTGCAGGTAGCTTCCTGAGCTTATGTCCACCTTGCCACCTGATAGAGGAGACTGGGAATGGGAAGATGGAGTGGACAGATGAGACCAGAGAAGGAACAAATTTAAGGTCATATCAGTCTTAATTCTGTGATGTATATTCAAGCCCTCTATATCATCTATGTGTGCACAATTTACTTATTCTGTATTTGACAGTAATATTTTATATACAGTAAAATGCATTCTTGATCAGTAGTTTTGAGTACTCAAAATAAATCAGCATTTCTTACTTGTATTACAAAATGTTTTTTACCACTGCAACAGTGATAATAAAAACTAAGGTAAAAGCAAACAACATTAACTGCTGTATACTATGGGATTAGACAAGCTTTAGCTTTTAGGGGGTAAAAGAAGGAATGGAATAGAAGAGTGCAAATGACTGTAGCTGAAAACAAATTCAGAATATTAAGAGCATTTTTCTGACATCGTCTTTATCACAGTATGGAAAATATACGAAAAAAAATCATGAACTGTGTACCTTTTTTTTAAAATTACAATTATTTTAAAATCTCTGCTTTCACTTCAATGAATTTTGCTATACAACAACAATAAGTTAACCGCAATATAAATCCACTGAAGGTCAGTATTGGGCATGAAATTACTAGCCAGCAAAGATTAAAAAAATGTGCGAAGCAGAAATGTACTGCCAACAAAAGATAATGTTTTCTGTCCCCGTTGACCTAACTTGCTGTAATTTATATCAATACAAAATCACATAAGTGTATACAATGTACAAAAAACTAAGGACTTAAAAAATATTCCAAAGGAAGTCTCGCCAGCTTACCATTTTCTCTTGCTGCAGTCTCCAGCGCTTCTCCTTGGCTCTGGTGTTTTGGAACCAGATCTGCACTACCTTGAGCGGCAGACTGAGCTCGGTGCCTATTGCCTCGCACTCCATGGCGTTGGGGTGGGCACAGGTCTCGTAACAGGACTGCAGGATGGACAGCTGTAGGCAGGACAAGTGTGTGCGTGGCCTGCGGCTGGATGAGTGGGGCAGAAAGCTGCTTTCCGTCGGGCTTGATTTAGCTACGACTGGAGTGGAGGGGCTGGCCACCTTGGCAGAGCTGGGGGTATTTGGGCTGACTGGTGCGATGCTCGGGGTGGGAGGAGGAGGGATGGTGCGGGGAGACGTGTGTGTAGGAAGAGCCAGTTGTTCTCTTGATAGAGTGTTGATCTTAATGGGGACTTTGGGGGTCCAGTAGTTGAGCCCATTCTGTTTTTGTGACACCACTGTTGTGGCAGGAGACCTGTTGTTGATGGGAGTTGTGGGCAGCTTGGGCACCATGCGGTTAGTAGTCCCTGGCCCGGAACCCATCTCATTTTCATTGTCTCTCTCTTCATCAGTCTTTTCTTCCTCGCTCTCATCTTCTAGCTTTCGTTTCTGGGTCGGTCGTGGGGCAATGGGGATTGGATCCTTGGGTGGTGCTAAAAGGACAGGGGTGTTGACTTTGGGTGCAACTTTAACCATAGTGACATTGCTGGTGGTTTCGAGCTTGATCTTTGGCACTGCAGAGGTGCTGCTGCTCAAAGGAGAGACTGTGGTAGAGGAAACGACCTCCTTCGGCTTGATAGGAACTGGGGCAATTTTTTTCACCACGGCAGGTTTTCCCAGCTCCTTTACAGGCTCTCTCTCTGTCTTTATGAGGGTGCGCACAATTGGAGTAGTTGTGATGCACCCAGTGTTATTTGCAGCAGGCTTGTTGGAGAAAATGGGTTTGGAGAGAGGCCAGGTAAATTTGATGAGAGGTTTTCCAACCGCTGCAAGAGTCCCATCACTGATGAATCGGACCTCACCCTTACGTTCCCTTGCCCTCATGTTCTGGAACCAAATCTGAACAACCTTCTTTGGGAGGTGGACCCACTCTGAAATTTGTTCAAACTCGTGTTTCCCAGGATTTGGGTCTTTGAAATAGCAGCCATACAGAATGTCAAGTTGTTCAGCTTGAATTATGGTCCTTGAACGCCGCATGTCCCGATACCTTTTTCCTTTGGACCTCCTCTGCTGCTGGTCCTGCTCCTTTTCCTTCTCTCTCTCCTTTTCTCGTTCCCTGTCCAATAGTGTGGCATTCATTTTCTCTGCTGCCCTCATGTAAATGCTAGACCGTGTCATGTTATTACAGTTGACCAGGCTCATACTGCTGTTGGAAGAGGGCATGGCAGTAACAGACTCAGGCTTCACCTGGACGACTACCAGACCTTTGGAAGTGGGCCTCAGCCCAAGCCCATCCAGCAACTGTCCCTTCTGTGCTGCAATTTTGTCAGCCAGAGATGTTGAGGAAGAAGCAAATTTAGAGTTGTTTTTCCCCATGCTGAGATCTAGAGCAGACTCACAGTCACCACCATTGGACACATAGAGAGAGGCTTGGTTGTGGGAGGAGAGAGACTGTGAGAGAAGAGAGCTGGAGAAGCGTGTGATTGTTGGTGGGTGGGGAAATATGGGTACTTTGCTCCCATCTCCAACCACTGATGGAGTAAGAGAAAGGACATAAGGGCTGAGGAACTGCGTTGAAAAGGGAGCAAGAGACAGAGGAAGTGAGTGAAGACCAGCTGCTGGAATCTCAGCATGGCACAGTGTACTTGGAGGATCCCCTTGGGCCTCCAACTCTAGATCTACATCTGGGTCCTGTCTCTCCTTCTTAACCTCCACCTCGTCACGCTCAAACTCCCCCTTTCGTTTTTTCCTCTTGGCCCTCTGACCCCCTCCACCTTCCTCATCTTCATACTCATCCTCTGCGTCGGATAGAAACACAGTTGTGGAGCGCAAAACCTTTCCCCCAACTGGCCCTTTATCACCATGGACGTCCCACTGTGCTTCATCTTTAGCAGGGCTATCAGGACTCTCCCTCAAAGACCCATTCTGACTTTCCTCATCAGACACAATGACCGAGGTGTATACCTCATTTTCTGAGTCAGAAGTGAGACAGGAATCTCCCTGACCCTCCCTTCCCAAATCTCTCCTTCTGCGTTTCCCTCTTGTACTAGACAAGTCTATTGCCTGACTACCTGAGGCTTCAGCATCATCTTCACCTTCTGCGATAATCAGTGAGCTTTCCTCGTCATCGTAGTCATTTTCAGAACTTTGGGCATGCCTTCTAAATCCTGCCATGCCTTGTAGGTGTTCTAACTCGGTCGCCCTCTGCCTCTGTTTTGCATGCCGGGCTTGGCTCAACCACCTTCGCACCTCTTCCTCAGAAAGCCCCACCTCTCTGCCCAGCGCCTCACAGTCCTCATGTGGAGGACTTGCAGCATCAGCCTCACTGCGTGACTCAAAGAACGCCCAGAGGACCTCTGACTGGAACTCTGACAGCGCTGGAAGGTCTGGAAAAATGGATCCCATTGTATTACAGTGGGGTCGAGTTTGGTTGTTACTTAAGGCATTTGAACTTGGGCTGGATTTCGGGGTGCCAAGAGAGCCACAAGGGCTGGTGCCCGACTGTGATTTTTGAGGAGTAGAATCGGGGCTAAGTGTAAGGTTTAAATTTATAGGACTGAGGCTTGAGTTGCTGGGCACAGATGCAGAAGGCGATAGGTTCTTATTGCGGAGGCTCTTCTCTGTGCCCGCTGGGGAGAGACTGAGGCTAGCTGCTTTATCACCTTCCAGGTCCAACTGATTAGTCGAGCAGTCTCCATCTGTTGTGCTATCTCTTTGTGGCTTCCCATTGTCTTCATTATTCTCGATCCTCGCATTGCTTTCTATATTAGGACACTCAGAAAATTCTTTACTCTCCTCTTCCTTAGGTTTCTCTGTTGTCTTGTCCTCGATCTGATCTGAGACCTTCTCTCCCACCATCTCGTCAGTGTCCTGCTTTGCTTGTTCTCTCTCACACTTAAAAGCCTGTTTTTGCTCTTCCAAACAGGGCTGTATGTTTGTCGGGACTCCTGCAGAGGGCCACTGGTTCTGTAAGCTGTTAAGTCTTTGGGTTAGGAGGGCTTGCTGGGCTGGGCTGAGACCTACAAATGGCACACACTGGGTAAGGAGCTGGCCTTGCTGGTTCTCTTGGTGCTGCTGGGTTTGGGCTTGGAGCCCATTCAAGATCAAGGGCATGACCATTTGAGGCTGAGGCACAAGCTGAGGCACGGCGGCACCAGGAGCAGCACCAGCCGCAAACAGGGAGGGGAGGAGAGAGTGCGAGAGGGTGCTGGGGCTGGAGGTGAGGAGGGTGAGAAAGGCTGAGACCGCCTGAGCTGAAGCCACTGGGGAGGTGAGGAGAGAGTTAGCCACCTGCGAAGTTTGAATCTGCTCTCCATCTTTTGTCGCAGTCACCATCAATGTCCCAGCAGCAGCAGCACAGTTGGTGGTGGTAACTAACTGACTGCTTCCACTGCCAGATGTGGTCACTGCCGTGTTTGGAGCACCAGTCGTGCTTCCTCCCAGATTAGCAGTGGCCACTGCGCTGTTCGTAGCATGTGCAGCAATTCCAGCATTTCTGCTGCGGGACTGGTGCAAGACAGATTTCATATGGCTCTCAAGAGTGATGGCATGATTGTAAGAGACTCGACATATAGCACACTGGTAGGGTTTGTTTGATATATATGGCCGAGACAGCATTGGAACTGAGGAAGTTTGGGGTTCATTTTCACCACCTTGTTTTGCAGAGCCTATTGTCATTCTTTGAATGTGGGATGCAGAGTTGTAATGAACGCTCAAGGCAGTTCTGCTGGGGAAAGTTTCCAGGCAGGCATTGCATTTGAACGACCGGGTGTTATTTTCAGCTGGCACACCATTTTTACCAACTGACTTTTCACTAGCGTCTGGGATTTCTGTGTTTTCAGTTGCATTTTGCTGTTTGGCTCCTGCGAGTTGATTTCCCTCCTCTTCTGGCTCTGGCTCAGCTTCACCTCCCTCCTGTTCCATTATTCTCTCTTCCTCCATCTCTTTGTCTCCAAGCGTCTGGCTAGTGTCTGAACTCTCGCTAGATTGGCAGGGGTCTGAACTGACGTCTTCAGTGAGACTCAGTTGTGAAGATTCAGCATCTGATAAAATGAACACACATTTAAATACAAAGTGATAACAGAAATGCACATTTAGATCGCGAATTTAATAATTTATCAGCCCACATATTTTTACCTAGCTACACCCCCTAACCCACAATGGAGGCAATTTTCCACCATTAATACATTACTTTAATCCTCCTTCAAAAAGTACCTAGTCTTTCCTTCATGGAGATTTGAAATATGCAATTAGTGCCACACAAAGATCCAGATTATAATGATCAATTTATCGAGTAAATCAGGTTTAACCAACTAAAAGAAAGTCAACAATTATGCATCAAGTTCCATTATTGTATGATGATTATGTAAATAGAAGACATGCAAGACAGGCATGAATGTGTTATAGCAGAGTTTCCCCCCCCCCAACACTGACCTGCAGATCTCTGAGCACCTTTGTCCTCTTTTCCTTCACTGGCAGCCTGTTTTAGAACAGCCTGTTGAAAGAAAACCAAAAGGAGAGAGTCAGCAAAATTCCCATCGCAAACTTGACTCTGCAGTGGCTCCATTCAGATGAGCTGAATGCTATGTCACTTTAGAGCAGCACAACATTTGGGCGTGACACACTGATGTGTGGTTATATTACACATAGCAACTCTGGCTTGCCTTTAATTTGCAAATTACCCTAAAGGCATAAATTAAGCTGTCTTTGATCAATTCATACACAAATAAGATTCCCTCTACTTCTTAACACTTTACACATTAAAATCGAATGACTATTTAGCATAAAAAGTTTTGCATCCACTTCAACTAGTTTGTTCATTTACATGCTTACATTTTTTACATCAGGTTTCTACTCAGCAAATACTTTAAAACTGACGTGTTTGATAACTACTTGATCTAAGCAATGAAACATTCAAACCATCAAAGTAATTATCATTGACTTTAGTGTTAAGATCCAAACGTTTATTTCCACAAATGAGTTGTGAAAGCAGAAAACATCCTCAACAATCACAATTCTAATTACTAATTACTTGAATGTTCCTGGAGAAATGTTTAAACGTGCTGCCTGGTGCCCTGTAGTATTATCATAAGTATTGCTTTTTCAATAGATTTATGTCCCGACAACATGAGTAATCAAACAACAACTTGTGTGTGGTGTATTGCTTATGTTGTCAGGATGTAAATGTCTTGAAAGAGCCACATTACAGTATTTAATTTCAACAGCGGTTGAATGTACTTAAGTACCAAGTATTGTATTATGGTACAATTCTGAGGTACTTTTACTTGAGTTTTTCAATTTTACACTACGTTACACTTCCATGTAGTGAAATACTGTACAGCATTAGAAGCTATGAGTATTGGAATCAAAGTACAAAACAAAATCCCACTGACAGTTCTGCTGTCTGTAATGTCCAATCAGATGAGTGATGAATCAATGGTTGCTGTGGGGTTGCTTCAGTTTGTCTGTCTATCAGCAACTATAACAACAGGTATGAAGGCACTGTTTATCATTAACTCCTGTGTTGATCTGCTTAAAGACACAATATCGTCTTGTGACATGTTTAAAGTTACGACCATGTCTCTATGTAGAATTAGGATGGCACAGACCCATCTGAACAGGGATGGGTTTGATCTTTTTTGACAACTCCCAATTCATTGTCAATGGGAAACTTTTTTTTCACTGATTTTTCTGCCATTAAGTTACCATGGTAAATTGAATCACTAAAAGTCATAACACGCCATTCCCAATCAATAACAGAAACAACTGCTCACGTCCCAACTGCATGTGAACCATCTCCAATTCATAGTATTTTAAGTAGAGATTCATTGGTTTAAACTTTCTAAGACATGTAGAAATCAAGGTATTTAGTTAACATAATCAAAGTTTTAATGAAATTCTAATCAAACTATTTTCCAATTACCTAGCAATAATATAGTAGTAAATAAATTACCATGTATTTACATGTGAAAACTGTACAGACCTAAAATTAGTCTCTTGCGTTTTAGTTTTTATTATTATTTGAAGGTAATCAAGGGATTAATAGAATTATCCATCTATGTAAGGAATCCTGTGTGATACAGCAGAATATATACAACATGACGAGGACAATGAAATGGACAAATTATTATATAGAGTAACCCAACTGTAAATCCTGATTTGGTCATGCTATGTGTTTTAATAATAAGTGTTTTAAATCTATTTGTGAACACTGGTCCTCTTTGTGACGAGCGTCTACACCATGTAATAGTTCTGCACTTGATAATAAAGTCTTCAATCTTGTACTGTAGCTGTCATCTTGCCACATTACCGTTTTGTTAAAGTATGTTACTAATGCCCCAGCAGTTCAGGCATCAGCTCTATAAAGTTCACCCACTAAATTAAAAAAGAATAATAATAATTTTCTACAGGGTTACAAAGAACTATTTTGTCCTTCCACAGGACATCAGCCAGCAACAAGTGGACTCATTAAACATCACGCACATAATTGATGTTCCACCCACAATAACCAGGTTGTACCCTTCAGGAACTATAACCTGCATGTGGGGGAAAAAAAACCTCTGTGCTCAGACACAGATTATGACACTGACAACCATACCGTGTATTCTGGCTATAGTGCACCATTGTACTTACAATGTCCATCAGTCTGTCGACACAAGATGGAAGTACGCTGTGTTGCTCAGTGAGATGTAAAGACAGGGAGGATCTGTCCGTTTGTCCTTTTTGGCACAGGGGGCACAGCCACTCTGCCACCCCATTGCTTTCACTGCTCACTGTCTCTCCAGACTCCTCCTGTAGAAAAAAAAAAGTCAGATAATCCTACTCTCTCTGGAGCTGTTGCTGTTCATCATTAATGTTAGTTAGGCAGTTACACACCTCAGCTGAAAGACCAGCACATATCATGCATTGCCACATCCAAAATTTCAATTTGTAACATGAACGAAGTTAGTGAACTTCAGGAAGCATGTCATGTCTGAGACCGCATTCTTGTAGACCTTTAAGGTTTTTATCAACAGCAATCATGTTTTTTTTTTTTTAGGAAAGTAGCCAACATTTTGTCTGCAGACACACAAAAAAAAACAATAATATCTGGCTGCAGCTAACGATTATTTTCATCACCATTTAATCAATTAGTTGTTTGGTCACAAAACAGTAAAAAATGTTGCTCACTGCTCCCCCAAAGTCCCAAAAGGTGACCTCCTCAAAGATAACGTCCACAACCTAAAGATAGTCACTGTCACAGAGGACTTCAGAAACCAAAAAATGCTTTCATCTGAGAAAGAAATAAGAGGATTTTGACACTCTCACACAAAACAATTATGGTTATGAAAATAGTTGACAGTTGAACTACTCATTGCAGGTCCACTATAATGCAATACTGTGTAATGAAAAGTAGTATCAAAATAATGCTAAGTTGCACTGCTGGAAACAACGTGGGATCTAGATAAAAGAACCATTGTTTCAATGCCGCTCTGAATCCAACCCAACTTTTAACAAACTGCCCTGATAGAACATGTGCACAAAAAAAACATGTTAACTGAAGAAAACACTCAAAGAAAGACATACTCAAAATCATAGTATGATCAAGTGCATGGTATGATTTTGTGTGTTAGGTTGAGTATGTATGTGTGTATATATATATATATATATATATATATATATATATATATATATATACACACATATACATACACACACACACACATATATGTATGTATACATATAGACATCATATACACATATACACACAGAGAGACCACAGTGGTTCATGGCCATGAGGAGAAATACCAACACAGCGACAGCCCTCACTTCCTCGTCGTGCCAATTAGCAACCTAGCAGGCTTATATGAGCAGATAATATCACAGAACTCTGCATCTAAAGACCAAATCATGCTGGAACCCTCCTTCCCCCCTCCGTCAACGCGAGTTGCGCAATTAAAAGCAAAGATATACCCAGATTGACGTCTCTCTGTCTTTAGCTGGCTAATTAATGAGCGGTCTAATTAGCTGTGCCGAGCGGAGATGAATCAATTAGCTAGCAGGCTAGGTTGAGGAGCCCCCTCCTCTCCCTCTCTTTAGTAACGTCGCATTACAGTTTCTGGAAATGCTCGTTAGCTGGTTTTAGTTTGGTGAAAATAACCCCTGCAATAAGAGCCAGCCTCTCAAAACTGCGAAAAACAACCCGAAAACACCACACACACAAGGCAGCTCTCCATACCTCGCTGCTAGCTTTCATCCGCGGCCGGACGGTCTTGACATTAATAAACAAAATAAAAGAGGAGGAAGGTGGTGGGGAGCTAATAAAGAGTCGTGTCACTTTGCTAGCTAGCCTGTTAGCAGCAGAGATAATTAACCTCCCCCTCCCCTCACTCACTCCTCTCCCCTTTTCCTCAAACTCTGCCTGCTCCAGGTGGCAGCCCCCCCGACACGCACACCGAGTCCCCCCCGGGGTGTGGAGCTCACTCACCGGGCTCCGGCTCGCTCGAACCCCGGCCTCGAGTTACTCCCTCACCCCGCTGACTGCAGGCTGCCAGTCGGACATCACCGCTGCTCCGCCCGCTGCTCCTGCTGCTCAACAGCGCAAATTGAGGCCTAGCCGGACTAAAGCCATTTAATTAATGAACGTGGGCTCCGCTTACAGATGTGTTGGAAAACACTCGCACCCCCTCCTCCTCCTCTTCTTCCTCCTCTCTCCCCAGAAAGACCCCCTTTTTTCCTCTGTTTTCCTTAACGCGTCCTAGCGCCCAAATCCGCACCTTAACCCCCTCTGGGTGGTGCAACACATGGCCATTTAACCTGTCGTGTTTCTTGAATAATAATTAAAAAAAAAAAACACCAAACAAACCGAGCCGTAATTGGACGCGGAGGAAAAGGAGCGACTCGGAGCGGAGTACGTGCGCCGCGGCCGCCTCGACGACGGGGGTGGTGTGAGGGGAGAGAGCAGGCGGGCAGAGGCGAGGGGCAGCCGGGGAAAAAGTTTGGGATTTACCGCTGGATTTCTACACGGGATTGGGCACGATCCGCCGTTTCGCTCGGTCTCCCCCGCCGGTCGCAGGCCACTCTCCCCTCTCTCCTCTTCTCCCCTCCTCGCCACCGTCGGCTCAAAAACCCGCACAATTAAACCCGATCAGCGTTTTAATTAAGTTGTGCGCAATTGGCTGATGCGTGTTTTTTTTTTTTTTTTTTTACCTGCATGGTCGCCGCTCCAGCACGCACACACACACACACACACGCTTCCTCCGTGGCTCCTCAGAAGTGAAAAGTTTTCTTGCCTGCCCTCCCTCCCTCTCTCTCTCTCTCTCCCTCTCTCTCTCTCTCTCCCTCTGTCTGTCTCTCTCTCTCTCTCTCTCTCTCCTGTCCTCCCCCCTCCCTTCATTCGCCCTCTCCCTCTCTCCTTCCCCTCTTCCCTCTAGTAAACAGACCACAGCTCCCCCCAAGGCTGATTGCTGACATTCAGAGGGGACAGACGCTGGCTATCAAATCCCTTATGTAACCCCGCAGATATTAGAGATTATTAATGCATGCTGAAACATTTATTGAGCAACATATACACATAAAGGAAAAGGGAGGGAGGGAGGGAGGATGCATGATGTACTTTTCTAAAAAAAAATAAATAAATAAATAAAAAAAGAAAAAAATTAAAAAGTATTAAATTGCTCTGGATTCTCTCTAAAAAGCCTTCACGTTTCAAAAGGTGAATAAAACCGAGTCCTCATTCTGCCAGCTCGGATTGTCACAAAGAGTTAATTAAAGGCTGGATAATGGAGATGTGGCCGCGGAGGCCCCGCCCGCGCCGGGCGGTGACATGTTTTCAATCAAACGATAGGTGTGGCGTGGATCAACAGTCGGGTATGTGGGATACATATTTATGAAGCACACAGACAGAGAGAGAGAGAGA
>JAOXYL010000055.1:6506240-6521681 GCA_028564955.1 Terapon puta
GATAGGTGTGGCGTGGATCAACAGTCGGGTATGTGGGATACATATTTATGAAGCACACAGACAGAGAGAGAGAGAGAGAGAGAGAGAGAGAGAGAGAGCGGGGGAGAGGGGAGGGGTGGTATTAAAAACTGCACCATCTGCATGCCCCTGCGTTACTGGGACAGGAAGTGATGCTCCTGAATACCCTCGTAGGTGTCTCTAATTGCGCCTGTGCGAAATAAACTTCGCTGACGTGTATTGAGGGCGGAGAGGAGGGGAGTGTAATTTGGGGTGTTTTTTTTGGGGAGGGGGGGCAAGTCGGGTCGATCCGTCTGTCGCCTTTTTCACGCCGAGTCGTTCAGACGCCAGGAGTCGAGCCGTGGAGGTGCGTGAGGGTGCGGTTCGTCCGTGTCCGGCCCGGTGTTAGTCCGCTGAGCTTCACTCCGGCTCGGCGCGCAGCGGCAGGTCGGGCTGAGCGGCTGCAGCCCGGTCACACCGGCTCAGGGGCTGCAGTGTGTCGGTTCACGGAGACAGGGCTGGTGCTCGGTGACAGCGCAGTTTGGAGCCCTGAGAGGCTGTTTACTGTGGAGCTTTGAAATAAAACGACACGACGTAAAACAGCTGTGAAAGTTACAAAACAACCGAGCTAAAGGAGCCCTGAGAGAGTAGAGGTTAAATACAGAGGTGGGAGAAGTAATCAAGTATTTTGCAAGTAACGTGACGATGCAAAAACGGGGGAAAAATATTATAAGTAAAAGTCATGCACTCAATATGTTTCCTCAGTAACTGCAGATGTACAGGAGGAGAGGACATTATTATTGTTGTGTTAGATTGTTATTACTGTTGCTTTATTGTGTAAGCTGCATTTAATGTGGCAGGTTGACAGAGAATTAAAATAATGTATGTACTTTAATATCTGTGTTATTATAATGCAATATACTATAATATTCTGTCATTTATATGTTGTATTTGTAGAGTAACTGACGTTGCTTAACATGTGTAGTGTGTACCTCAAAACTGTACTCACTGCATAGTACTTGAGTAAATGCACAAAGTAAGTTTCCACTATTAGTTGATGATGTGATGTGAGAGGTTATAAAAAGTGACCTCTGTTGATTAAAGTTAGTGTTGGGTGGTAACAACAAAATAAATTATTTTATTTTGGTAGTATTTGTTGGTGTTGATCGTATTATGTCATTTCAGATGAGTGTTGAAGTGGAAAGAAAATTTGTATGCAGTGCCGACACTCTAAAAACACTGGAGGAGATCGGGGGTATGTGTTTAATCTGTCTACCACACATTCACAGATGGGTAAATTTGGAATTGAGGCATTTAACCAGTGCTGTGATCCACGTCACAGAGGGACTTTTACAGCATTTAATGACACTAATTGCTGTGGTTTGCACTGTAACTGTAGTGATACTGGCCATCTGTCCCCTGTTAATAATGAAGTTTAATTATCTGTATCGGCCTCGTTAGTATTTTTTATATTTATTTATCCATAGTTTAAATCATCCATCTCTCTTCCGCCCACTTCTTTTACTCAGCAGTGTGTGTTGGACAGCGGCAGTTTCAGGACCAGTACTTTGACACCCCAAAGTATGACCTGACTTTGAGAGACATGTGGCTGCGTAAACGTACTGGATGCTGGGAGCTCAAGTGCCCAACAGAAGAAACGAGTGGAGAAGAATCTAAAGCAGCAGCACTGTGTACCCGCTACAAGGAAATAACCAATCTGCCTGAAATCCAACTGAGGGTGACAGAGGTCATAAAAGAAGTTTGTAAAGACGGAGAGATGAGCTCCTCAGAAGAGGACGAGTTCTGGCTGAGCAAAATGAACCTGGCTTGCTTTGCAGAGTTTACAACAGTGCGCCAGTCGTTCACCCTAGAGGAGGAGGGGGTGCACGTAGACCTGGACCAAGCTGACTTTGGATACCATGTGGGAGAGATAGAGGTCCTCGTTCCAGAGGGAGGAGATGTGCAGTCTGCCTTGGAGAAGATTGAAAGAACGGCTCGAAAGCTGGGTGAGCTCAAAGCTGCCAACCTTCAACAATTCATATGAATATAACACTAACTCTGTCGTGTATTATATTAATGATGTTGTGACGACTCTCTGGAAATTCATAAATACTTTTTCTTCTTCCCCTTCTTTACAGGTCTGACTGGAGATCAGCGTGTTGAAGGAAAAATGAATGTTTACCTTAAAAGAAACCACTCAGAGCACTATGCAAAACTACTGAGTGCACATGTTTTGTGACACAAATTATACATGATCTGTAAGGATTATAGCTAAACAGTTAAAATGTGCATTTTATATATGTGAGATTGGAGTATTTATCAGAAAGCCTAATGTTCTCGCAATCAGTTATTACAATTCCATAAATGTACTGTGCTCACTCATTGTAAAGACTGTGAAAACTGAAAATAAATGGGGTACCACTCTGTCAGCTCATCATTAACGTGACTATTTTGTAGTGACAGATAATAAGACACTCACAGATGAAGAGCTGGGGAGCTAGCACCTGTACTTCTGTCAGAGACTACTGCTTCTGTGCTGAAATTTGCATTTTGAATTACTTGTGCAAAAGCTGCTGCTGGTGTCATGTATTCGTCCTCCTACAAGTGCCACTCAGTACTAGTTTCCATAAAATCTTCACATTCATGCGTATTTTTTTATATTTGATATATTTTGATGATGGGCTAATTTGTCAGCTGTACATTATACTGTTACATTGAATTAGAATATTTTTTTCAGGTAGAAAACTAAAATAGGCAACTTTTGCTTTGAAAATAGAAAAAAATGATTAATTTGGTAGCACCGTAACAAAACAAACAGTTTTATCCATGATGTTAGAAAATGTTCTCATGGTTATTCTATATGTAGAATGGGTAATGAGAAACCTGGTAATTACATACCTGCTTTCTCGATCTGAACAACATAATTACTAATTAATAAGTTGATTCCTGTGCCATGTAAGTTAGGCACAGCATTTCACAAATAACCTATTGATGTTTTATTCATGTGTTTGCATTTAACAGCCACCTGTTCACCTGCTGTCACTGACTCATCTGTCAGTGCAGGTCATTTATTGAAGGCGTGGCAGCAGTTTATGACTCCCAGATCCATTTAAAGCTACAGAAGTCTTAATTTAATCAGTATTCTGTTTAACTATTAAATCAATGTGTTTGCCAGTGAATATGACAGAACAAGCCATCCCATAAGGAATAATGCTTGATAATGATGATCGCAGTCTCCTGCATACTGCTTGACAAAGTGTCACTATCTGCCCTACAATATAGCAGCACAGAAAAGGAAAACAATATTATTTATTTATTTATACAACAAGAGATGTATCCTGTTGTCATGACAAAACATCTAGTTATAATGCAAAAATAATCTTGTTAAACTGACTTCACTTCTTTTCACAATAACAACAGATGTTTTCTCATTCTAATGAGATCAGTTAAGAGCGGTGTTGCCACCAGTAAACTGCAGAAATAGATGGATGGAAGCACTAAATGAACTGATCCAAGGCCCATTTTTTCACAACACAGTCTTGTTAAGCAAGAGACATTAGTATGCAGACACTGCAGGCATTAGTCTACTCTGCAACGTACAGCACAAAGTCTCTGCTCAAGGTTTCTGCAGTACTGTGGTGATAATAATACTTGATTCCTCCAACAAGAGAGGGGAGACTTGTAACAAAAGATGAGTTACTGCAGTCACGCATCGGCCATCATCTTCAATTTCAGGCTGTGACCAATCAGTTGGGGGTGATGGAGGAGGTTTCTGAGAGGTTGAAATTAGCCCCTGGATGGATTGATCTGCTGGTCTCGTATCAACTGTGGTAATAGCAGCACCTGTAGTGGACAGCTTTGTCTGGACACCAATGCAAACACACAATAACAGACGGTATGTAGAATAATGTGGGTATGCATTTTTTCACACAGAGATCCATCACGAGTCGTTTGACAGACACACCCAGGCTTCTCCTGTAAAGCAGCCTTCGTTCTGACAGCTGAGTCCCCACAGTCCTGGTCCTGATCGCAGGGAGACTGCACTGGAGGCCGACTTCATGCACGACCACTGAGTTACACTGACAGGGCACATCTGCTCGTTTTAAACATGATGCAGCTTCCCCCTTCATCAAAGACAGAAACAGAACAATACTGTTGTTTGATTTGGTTTGTTCAATTCTGCATGGACTCTGCAGGAAAGGGACTGTACTGAACAAAAAGCATGAATGAAAATAGATGCAGCCAAGAAGATAGATTTTGAGTGCAGCCTTGTTATGTAACACTTTAAATGTAATTCACCTATGTTGTACAGTGCTGCTAAAACTTTAATCTCTAGATATCTATGACCACGTACATATGACATGTATTCACATATATTTATGTTTACCGCTGGGAGTCACCAACCTTAATTTCATTATGTGAAAACAATGACAAATAAAGATCCTCAATTCTTTAAAAAGTAAGTGTATTCTGAGTGTGTTTTCAGTATGTGTGTTAATGTGTACAGAGCCTGACATTAAGGCATTGTTAGACTGATGGGAATAGATGAAACAAAGGGATCAGGGCTCATTAATGCTTGTAGATTTTTTTTTATCTCCAAAACAACTTTATTTGGCAATTAGCATACTGATTAACAATACCGAAGTCAGCGTGATAAATAGGGCACACATACAGTACAAGCAATAGCATAATAAAACATACACCATATTACAGATTACGGGAGTGTCTTGATCGATGCGTATAACGTCACAGCCAACGGGCTTACGTCAGAGGATCGTCCCACACACACGCTCCAGAACATAAATCAACAGCGTGCTTTACAGCTACAGCGCGTCGACAACAAAAGCACCTTAAGTCACGATCATTTAAAAACAGGAGACGAGCTTTGGGCCGCTTAAAGTGGCGCAGTCACGCTCACAGTGTTAAACACACAGTAGTTGCCTTCAGCAGCTGACTAACACGCCGTCAGCCGTAACTTTGAGAAGCTGCCCACCTCCTCAGGCGAGGGTCTGTCGAGGCTCTGACTGTAGATGAAGACCAACCATGCCTGCTTCAGAGCAGGGTCACCTAGCAGATAGTGGACCGAAGCTTCAGGCCCTGGTTTGCACCCTGACCAGCGCAGTCTGACATATATACAGCTGTTTTCTGAGAGTCTGTTCTCCAGCTGCAACTTTGAAGTTTCCACACTGACTCTTGTGTAACAGGCATGTGCACTGTATCCACTTTGGATCATTGTGGTGTCTCAAATATCTGTATGTCATCCTAAATTAATTCAGCAAAAAAAACCCAACTCCCCTAATCTGGTACTGTCAAACACAGAGGAGATGACTCTTAAAAGATGTGGTGAGCTATGCTGCTTTTTGGAGCCACTGTCAATCAGCAATATTCAACGACTGCACTTGTGATAAACTCATAATGATCTGGATTAGATAACTGGTCAGTGACCTGTAAATTGCTGCTTTCTATTACAATAAAATGTTTTAGTGTACACAGAAAGGGCTGCTTCAAAACTACGAGCATTGCTTCTGTTTATTACATGAATAGGCAAAAGATAGACACATCATATCATGGGAGTATTTTCAGGAAGATCCACGTCACAGAGCTTCTGTCACCCCTGCTCTCTCTGTGTTTTACATATATGTTTGAGTCCAATATATTTCTTACCCAGAATTGCAGTAAAGTCCAGTCTATGCCTTTGGCCTATATTCATTTTTTGTTTGTTTGATTTCAGAATATGGATCACCAAAATAAATAGCTTAAAACCACATTATGACTCAGGGCCCCTTTTGCAAGGCAGAGTCAGGATGAGATAATATTACGATAAGATCAGCCGCTGTGACAGGGTGTGGATCTGTCAGTAGGCTCTCGAGAGTCAATTGTTATTCTACTGTAGATGATCCCAAAATCAGAAAAGAAAAGGAAAAAACAAGCAAACAAAATAACTCACGGTGAATCTGAATCTGTGCTGTGCAGGTTCACTCTGCCATCCATGATGTAAAAAACACCAAGCACAGTGATGTCTGAACATGGTCCAGTAAAGCAATGAGCAGGATGGATTTTTTTAAGAAAGAAAGGAAGAAAATTGAATTAAAAATACCATTGATTTGAATGCATGCTCAGTGGCATATCTTAGACTTTTGTATAGAGTGTTTAGCTGGTTTTGTGCTTTTTTTCTTTCAGTTTTAGTGTTTGTAAAGCACATTTTTTATTTTATTTTGTTTTTATTATGTTTTTATTATGTGAACACATGATTCCGTTTTTTTTACAACACTCTCACTTCACACAGGAATATACATAATAATATATACAGTTGAAAACAAGGACAACCGCATTAAATGACTATCCTAGATTACAAATGAATATGAAAGTATATATATATGCAGTGTAAAGAATATTGTTCGTGTTTAGATAACTATGTTTTGGCCATACTGGTTTGTTTCCAGTGTGATAGTAGTTTATTCCCAGTGTTATACTGGTTTGTTTTCAGTGTGTGCAGTGTGCTGGTCTCCTTTCACGCTTGGTGAGCTACAGCGGTGCGGGTCACGTGACGGGGAGAGGGCAGGGGCACGCGCAGGGTTTTTTCACACTTTTGTAAACAACATGGCGATTCACGGACTGTCGCTGCTAGCAGCCTGAACAAACACTGTGCTGTCAAAAGCTCCGCAGCTCCTCTCCCTGCCGTAGACGCCGACCAGCCGCGGGGAGTTTCAGCCCGCAAAGAAACACAACAAAGAGCCGGACTGACGAGCTGTCAAAGGAGACAGTCTGACTGTCACACGGTAATGTCAAGTCGTTAGCATGCTCCGGCTAGTTAGCTCCAACAAAATGATCCTCTGCACGTCAGTCAGGATGAGACAAACACGGACGACTGGTTTGCAGAACACGTGATTTGTGCATTTAAAGAAGTGAAATGATAAATGCCTTGAACAGACGCGCTGATGCAGGTGTGCGTTTTTTTTGTTTGCAGCCATTGTTACCTAACTTCTGCTTTCCCCTCTTGTCTGCGAACACACCCTGCACTGTGTCCACCTGGCTCCCCCCAGGTGACTCTAAAACTGTCCTTTGTCCTTTTAACTATTTAACACTCCTCGCTCTCCTCTGCCAGGCCCTCTTCAGTCTATGGGCTCTCAGTCCAGTTCTGGGATGTCTGGAGGAAGGAGCTCTTCCAGTGGCAACCCAGCTGAGCAGCCTGAAGTACCTGAAGCAAACCAGAGCAGCAGCAGCAGCAGCAGCCGAGGCCGCAGGACGGCTGACAGGCAGCAAGGAGACAGACAGCCAGCATCAGAGGAGGACGTTGACTTAGCTGAAGTGCTGGCTTACCTACTGAGGAGGTAAACTGGGAGGTGTTTGGGCTTCTGACATTGGAATCAGCATAAACATACTGGTGTGCTGTGTGTTTCCTCTGAAACTTTATCCACAGTTATAATTTATGATATACATAATGCTCTTGCAGGAACTGCCGAGATACTGACAAGTAATTTTGGTAAAGTGGGTAATTCCTAACAGAAGAAGATATCCACTGACAGACCAGAAAAATAGAAACACCTGTGTGATAAAATATGCTGTGTATTAGTTTCTGTTTTTCTTACCTTTTAAAACAGATGAATTTAACTAAAAAGGTAAGAGTGTTTTTGTCTTATTTGAAAAACTCGTTTTGTCATGACAGTAGTACAAGGAACAGGTTATCTGTCATAAAAATCAGGCTCCCCAGCTCCACCTGCTTTCCCTGAGGCTGTTTAACAGGAATCCACTGTGCCTTTTAACCGTGTAGCTCGAATCAGTGCACAGAACATGCCCACGACATCAGTTCTTCACTTTAAATTGTTATGTCTGATTGGGATTTATAGTAGGAGGCCATATACACCGAAAAGAAGTCGCCACTTCTACTTTGGCTGAGGGTAACTTGTATCTGGCCAGTTTATTAGATCCTCTCCGAATGGTACAAAATAGAGTGAAAGATTGGAGTGTTTTCACCCCTCTGCCTGAGAGCAAATAATTGAAACATCACATTACATTACAGTCGAGTTTGGGAATTTCCCATCCCCATTCCAAGTTGATATTTTAATGTCGTTAAAGTGGCTGGGAAATATCCCTCTGTTTGCAACCACTTCTCAAGGAATCGTTTTCAGTACTTGGAACTGGTCCATGGCAGTGACAGGAGCCTCTAGTAATAACAGGAGTAGTAACTAGAGTCACAACTAGAGAGTGCCACGACCTGGAAGAGCTGAAATGAATGAGTAGCACTCTCCTTTCTCACTTTAGTTAGCATTCAACTACCCTGGAGCGAGCCACTGGTCCTCCATCTGTTGTGGTGGAGTTACAGGGCTGCTGATTTGCTTACAGCAAAGTAACACTTTGTGCAGACTGGTGTCTCATTACTGCACTTTAAGGTCTCGGCTTGACTCATTTGTTTTCTTTTAATTCGAGATCTTTTTATTAAACATTTTCTCATTATAATAAATGAGCAGTGCTGGATAGCCATTACAAAGATAAAATATGAGTATGGGTACGTACATGCACACATAAAGCACAAATGAAATAAGATAAAACAATCGAACAATGTACAAAATAATCCCTCCCATGTCATTGCCAGATTACTAGTCATAGGTAGTGTATAACAAGTGTGCAGCATAGCTGAGCCGTACTCAAGCCTTTAAAGGGTCTGGAATTCTCTTAGAAAGGGGCCCCACACCTTCTGAAACTTCTTATTTGAATGCTGAAGGGAGTGTCTAATTTTCTCCAGTTTTAAGCAGGACATGATATCTTCTAGCCATTGCGAATGAGTGGGAGGGAGAGTGTACCTCCATCTGAGCAGAATTGCTTGTCGAGCCAGAAGGGAGGCAAAGGATAAAGTGCGTTGCTTTGCTGTAGTTTTTTAGTAGTAGTCTTTGAAACGTACAATCCCTTTCCTGTGCCACTCTTGAAAGGCGCCGTCTTGACAGAATGGTCTAAAAAGGTGGTTTGATGCAATGGGGCTTAGCAGAAAAAAACTATTAAAACCAAAGTGTTTCCTAAATTGGACCCAGATTTTTAGAGAGTGTTTAACCACTGGGTTTTTGAGTTGTCTAAATGAGGTAGGTGGAAGTGAATCCAAGAAGTGCAAGAACTGACAAACCACTATTTGACTGTACCTCCATCGCCACTCAGTCAGGGCAGTCAGGCTGAAGAAGACTAAAATGCAAGGCAAGGCAAATTAGCAGCCCAATAATAAAAACGAACGTTTGGAAAGGCCAAACCCCCTGTCGCCTTGGTCTTTTGAAGGTGAATCCTGTTCAGATGTGGCTGTTTATCCCTCCATAAGTACACAGAAATAACTGAATCAAGAAGTCAAAAAAAGGACCCAGGTATAAAGATTGGTAAGGCCTGAAAAAGTATAGAAATTTAGGTAGAATGGTCATTTGATTGAGCTGACGCGACCCACAAGTGACATTGACAGGAGCGACCATCATATTAGGATCTGTTCAGTTTTATTTAACAAGGTGATAAAGTTCTTTATGCTTCCTTGTCACGAATATACCTAAATAGGAAAATTTGTTCTCAATTTTGAAAGGAAAACTGCTAAGGTCTAGGGCTTTATTGTTGATGGGAAAAAGCTCACTTTTCTTGAGATTCAATTTATAGCTGGTTATAACTGGCTAAGTAACAACAGAACAAGGGGCAATGAGACTGTTGGATAAGAGATGAAGAGCAACACGTCGTCAGCATAAAGTGAGACTTTATGCTCTGTGTGACCTCTCCGGGCACTGGATATGTTCTTACAAGAATGAATTGCAGTGGCGAGTGGTTCGATTGCCATGTAAAAAAGCATGGGACTGAGAGGACACCCCTGACAGGTTCCACGATGTAAACTAAAAGGTCTTGACCGTTGGGAGTTAGTACGAATTGAAGCTGTGGGGTGCAAATATGATAGTTTAATCCATGAGGTAAAGTTTGGACCAAGACCAAATTTGTCCAGCACAGTAAATCGGTAGGCCCATTCAACACTTTCTCAAGAGAAACAACACATTCAGGGACATCTTCAGGAGCAGAATAGATAATGTTTAACAGTCGTCTTATGATGAAGTAGGACTGCCTGCCTTAAACAAAACCTGTTTGGTCTTTGGATATGATTGTGGGAAGGGCTTTCTCCAATCTGTGAGCTAGAACCTTGGCTAAAATTTTGGTATCCGTGTTTAGGAGGGAAATAGGCCCGCAGGAGGCGCAATCCGTTGGGTCCCTATCTTTTTTAGCTATGAGAGTAATACAAGCTTCAGAAAATGAAGGAGGGAGGGAGCCATGTTGGCAGGATTCTGAGAGAACTGAACATAGCAATGGGGATAGGAGCAGGGAGAATTTCTTTTAAAATTCTGCCAGGAAGCTGTCAGGGTCCGGACATTTACCCGACTGCATTAAGGAAATGGCTAGTGCTATTTCTGCCTGTGATATAGGTTCCTCTAATTGCTTCCTTTGATCTGGTGAGAGACTGGGTATATTGAGACCATTCAGAAAGTCAGAGGTATCATTACAATCAGTCTGAGATTCTGAGGCGTACAGTTGGGTATAAAAGTCCCTGAATGCTTCATTAATTTGTAGCAGATACAAATTCCTGGCCTAAATAGTGTGGGATCAAAATTGTTGACCAAAATTATCACAGAGCATTTTCAGAACTTGCCAGGTCAAATTAAATTAGATATAGTGCTCTCAAAAGGTGCATGTGACAGCAGAATCAAAACGAAAAAAAAGATAAATAAATAAAAATAAATAGAAATAAATTTAAAATAGAATAAATAATAATACGAATGATTTTTTTTTAAATAAGTTTCAAGCACATTATCAATGCAGCACAGGGTTCGTTTGCTAACTTGAAAAATGACCGGTAATAGTTATCAGCGAAGGGGAGTGGAGAATAGAAACTCATGTACGAACCGGATGGGTAAACATGCTCACCCATGTAAACAAACTGTGCACTGAGCCTTCGAAAGCGGGGCTGCGAGCAACAGTGAGTTGTTTAACACTGTTATTATGGCGGCTTCGGAGACTTGCGAAGGGCCTCGATGTATTTCTGCTCCTCGTCCACAGAGCTCATCCACTTTCTGGCCCCACCGGACAGTGTGAAACAGAGTCGGGCAGGATAGAGGAGAGCAGGCTTCAGTGATATTGAAGTTTTTCTCTCCGCCATGCATCTCTGATGAGAAGATCCTTTATCTGGTACCGGTGTAGGCGGAGGGTGACTGGTCGTGGTCGTTGTCCGGGGGCCGTTTTTGGTGCTAGGGAGCGATGAGCTCTATCAGTTTCTGGTGATGAGGGCAGTGTGTTATTTCTAAACAACTCACACAGCAGCTTGGAGGAAAAACTCGGTACCAAGGTTTTCCGTGGCGAGTTGGAGGGACGAGACATGCTGGCCATGGTCCTCCACTGCATGTTCACGGGAACATACATGCAACACGTCTACTCCTTCTGCTCGCAAAGCAGAAGTTCCCACTCGTTTGTTTTCTAAGTGAATATCTCAAGTATCAGTGAATTATGACCTCTGCTCTATGGCTGCCTGTTACTCCCTAAAATTCTTTCTTCAGACATGCTCTTTACTGTAGAGGCTTACATTCATTTGATCAGCACTTGGACTGATTGGTCGATTGATGAGCTGATGTGGCATTTGTGTCCTCAGGGGCCAGGTCCGACTGGTCCATGGCAGCGGAGCCACGGGACTGCAGCTGGTCCAGTCATACTCTGACTCTGATGAGGACAGCGATGGAGCCTGGGAGGGTCGGCTTGGCAATCGTTACAATCCACCAGGTAACTGGCACTATTTGCTGTTCGGGCACAAAGGTAGAAAACTAAACTGCCTCCTGCTTGATAATCTGGAGAGCCACTCCTCAGCTAAGATATGCAGTTTCAACAGAAATACACATTGGGCAGCTTATGAAGGTCTGTTAGAATGAAAACATTTACTTGTTGTATTAATTCAAAGTGTTTTGGGACAGTGTGTTTCTGGCTCTTTTTATTCTCTGTAGTTGGAATCCACCCAGTAATCAGTAGCAGAAACAGGGTGAATGCATGCCAGTAACATGTAAGATTCCAATTAGAGCACTGCTATTGTTTTGTTTTCAGTGTGACTCAAAACAAATGTTATTTGTGTGAGAGAATTAAGTCAGCAGTATGAAATGAAGACATACTTTTTTGCCTTTATATAGGCCTTTGCCTTTATGTGGTCAACAAATTAACTTATCTTTAAAGCTGTGTGAATTAAGAGTAGATTGTTTTACCTAGCTAGTGAGTCCAGTGTGTCTTCTATTCATGTCGATTTCTATTCCCCTCTCTCCTCCTCACTAAGATCAGAAAACATCATAAAAATGTGCCTTTGGACAGTTGGTGATTTGTCAGTTGAAGAAAAATCCATTGGCATAAATATGCCAGATCGCTGAGCCGGGATGTCCTGTCTGTAACGAGTTCTGAAGGTTTGATGTCGAATTAATACCATTTGTTTTGTATTTGCATTTGTTGTATTTCTAGTCGACACCCAACCCGACACACATGAAGTGGACCGGAGTGAGATCCGAACTCAGATCCTCCTGGCCACTGCCTCCTCTACGATGAAAGGCAGACAGAGTTTCACCCACATGCTGGCAGAGGTCAGAACGCAGGGACAGAGACACAAGCTAAAATTCAGCTGCAGTGTCGACACTAGATTGTACCAAGATGATAGTTTTCCAAGACATGTAAAGTAATTAAGAGCTCTATTTGATTGTAGGTTATAGGCAATTCAGTTTATCCAAATATTTAAGATCATAATTCACTTGTTTTTGGCAACCAGTTTTATGCGCAATAAATGATTTCATTTCTTACAAACTACTTTTTAGAGGGAACAAGGCAGATGTAGAGGTTCCAGTTTTTCCCATGGAGAGTGCAGTCGTATCCGCACACAGTGAGTCAATTCTATATTTTTCTATAAACTGTCATAATATGAAAAATAGACCGAATAAGAATCAGTTAGTTAAAAAAGTGGTTCTTCCTTATGTATTTAATGTGATGCTGATTGCTATATTATTTGTTTAATGAAAACAAGTATAAGAGGACTTATACTGTTGTCTGTCAAATGATATTGATCTTTGTTCTCTCGCAGTTTTCTGCCAAACTATGTATCCCACAAGGATACATACCAGCAGAAAGCCTTCTGTGGAGTGTACAGTGAGGATGGCAACATGTTCCTCTCTGCCTGCCAAGGTAAATAACACCAGATCCAACATGAGAACCCAGAGGAACTAAGTCAGATCTGATAATCATTCTTAGTGCTTGTTAAAATTTCTTTGACCACCAAGTCATTCATGCAGTGTCACAGACTGCGGTCAGTCACACACAAGTATTGTTGACTTTTGAATGCCTTTCTTAACATTTATGCACGCAAACCCCAAATGTCAGACATCAGACTTCTTTAAAACAAACAAAAAAAAGCATTCAAAAAATACCTCATCCATTAGCCCCAAGTCATATTCATTCATTGTCGTTGATTTGTCACTGATTTATTATGTGACTTCTTTTTTAATTAAGCGTGTGTTTTCTGAGCAAACAGCACAGCTGAGGGACAACAGGTCTCACCCTGTCCTTCCCTGTCATGTGATTACAGCCATCCATTACATTTATTACATATGGTTTTTTTTGTTGTTCCTCGCTGCAGATCAGAACATCCGCTTGTACGACACCACCAGGGGTCGCTTTCACCTACGTCGAAAAGTGAAGGCTCGCGATGTGGGCTGGAGCGTGCTGGACGTCTGCTTCACCCCTGACGCACAACACGTGCTCTACTCCAGCTGGTCTGACTACAGTAAGTCTAAGGGGCTTTTAAGATAGTGTGATGCAGTCAGTCAGTGACGCTAATTAGCATTGTGTGCTTTGTTGTTGCTCTGTTTTCTTGTTTGGACATCCAGCAATCCCCCAAGAACCATCCGCAGATAAGCCTCTATAAAGCTATCTAACACTCTACTCATAAATCTTATTATTATTCTTATTTTGGATTGGTTGGTTATTTGAATGGAAATCTCACCTTGTGGTTTGTGAGAGTGAGAAAAATGTTCCAAAGGATTTCATTTCTCTTTGAGCATTTCAGATTATTTATTGTCCTAAATACTAATAATAGATAGCTCCTGGCCTGACTGTGTCAGGACAAAAGGTGATCTTGAGTTTCGTCAAGAGAGTTTTCAAGTTTTATTTATTGTAGCCTTGCAAGTCATCTTATTGAACATAGACTCAGAAAAGTGTGAAGACATCGTTAGCAGCATGACTGTTTCTACATTGGTGTGCTGTGTCACCAGAATACACAATATGCTGTTTTGTTAATCCGTTCTGTCTTTGTGTCTCTTCCCCACAGTTCATTTGTGCAGTATAGATGGAGACAGTGAAAACCACACCGCCCTGGACCTCAAGTTAGTGTTTCCCTCATAGTAACTTATAAAATTGCGGAGCAGGTAATCTGTCATTCCCTACCAGCTACCCCTCCCCTTCCTTCATTACCACCTGGATGAATGATGCTGTCAGAACCTGTCACCTCACGATCCATCCTCTCGCTCTGTCTGTGTGTTAATTTGAGAGATCATTATTTCAACAAAGCGCCGCCATTAAACTCGCAGCTCTCCTAACAATAGCATTGTTTAAGAGATGATGCGTGCCTTTATCGAGCGTTCTGGTGTGGGATGACATACAGTAGACGTCGTGATTCAGTAATGGTGCTTTTGCTGTGGTGTCAACCTGTTTTTGTGTGTGTGTGTGTGTGTTCGTGTTTGTGTGCGTGCTGTTGTGCTTTGTAGTCCAGATGAGAGGAGGTTCTGTGTGTTCTCACTGGCTGCGTCCACAGATGGCAATGAGATCCTGGGAGGGTAAGTACAATTTGCTTTTATGTTTCAAGGCAGTGACTGACTGACAGAGTTGAAATGAGGACTGAAGTCTTGTTCAGAAATGTAAAATTCAGGCAGCACTTCTTCTTTTCTGACAGCCGTCTGTTGGAGGAGGAAGCTAAATAGATACATCTGATATGAAGCACTCTCAGTTCAGTACCAGTCACATGAATATGATCATGTACAGTGTCTCTCTCTCCTCTCTCCTTGCAGAGCAAATGACGGCTGCCTTTACGTTTTTGATCTTGAGCAGAATAAACGAACGTTGAAGGTTGGTGTGTGTGAATGCATTTGATTTCTGGGTTTTGCTTCCTTTCCTGTGGAATACATTGGTTCCTGAATCGTGTCCATATTTGTCTGTCTGTGTGTCTGCACCTCGTCCCGCAGTCAAGGTGAGCCAGACATCAGCACACCTGAAAGTGTGCTGGCTCACATAAAGTTTTAAACAGTCCAGTCCAGCTCCACCCTGCAGGGGGGCAGCGGGGGTTAAACCCTTCCCTCCTCCTCCCACAACCCCCCTCTGCGTTGAAGTCAGTAGCTGGCCTCTACCATCTGTTTCATCACTGTCTTATGCTCTTTT
>JAOXYL010000055.1:6565946-6585937 GCA_028564955.1 Terapon puta
ACACTCAGTAACATGTTGGCTGTCACCATATTCACACACAGGACTGCAACCACACTCATCACCTGGATTTGATGAAACAAGTTACTTTTCAGTCTTTTAATAAAAAAATATCTATTAAAGAAATCATTCATGTTTTTTTACAGCAACCTCAAATATTACTGTAGTGATTAATAAAAAATAAAAAGTGTCACTAAACTTAAATATCAAATCAAAATGACCCAGAGTCAGTTAAAACATTAAAGCTGAAATGAAATGTTGCTGAGGAAATGTTTCATGATGTTGAGGGTCTAATGTCTAATGACACAGCAACAAATTTAAAAACTCTCTGGGTTAAAAAGAAAATTTTGATCTTACCAAACAAGGCTGCAGCTAAAATGGAGAAACAATTGGTTTTCAAATCTGGTGAAATTTTTGAATTTCAGCAGAACTGCAACAGATCCAGAAACCGACTCCCTTGCTAAGCTGCTGAAATATAAAAGGAAACAGACGTGTTGATACAGACTTGATATCACGCAACTGAAACACTCCAGAAATATAACAAGTTTTCACCTTCCTATCCACACCCTGTGAGTGAGGAAGTTACCTGTTAGTGCACATTGAGCTTAACAAACTGTAAATGACTTTTTTACTCTTACAGATTTTTATCTTTTACACGTTTATATATACATTTAGGAAATTCACACCCATGCACACACAACTGGTGGAGAGGTGAGAGTGAGGGGGGCTACCCTCTCAGTGTGACCTGAGCAGGTCTGGGGTTCGGAAAGTTGCTCAGGGGCACCTCGGCAGTGCTCAGGAGGTGAACTGGCACCTCTCCAGCTACCAGTCTGAACATTTTCTGTCTATGTATAAATATATAAAGTTTATTGCAAAAAGCTGTATATCAACCATTGCATTGAGAATTCTGCAGAATCCAACTAATAAAGCGTGTGCTCTCTGCATTTCTGTATCTCCAACTTCTTCTTTTTAGAGGTCTGGTCGGTCAGCCACGGAGTCAAACCAAAATGTATGAAAACTCATATTTCATCGTATTTTCAGCCTCACATTTACTAACAACAAAGCACTGGGAAACAGCTTATTTTTAGTTTTGACTGTTTCGTACTTCTGGAAACTGAATTAACTGGAAACTAGTCTGTAAAATGAGTATTTACATATACATACATACATACATACATGCATACATGCATTTGTAATGTCCCTGACAATAGATGAATAAGGACTTAAACTGAATGTGACATATGTATACTGAAATATACATTAAAAATCAAAGAAAACATAGTTCAGGGTTCATTCTTTTCCCTACACAGTGAAACTTTCCACATTGTGACCACAGATGAGTGAATCAAAAGGCGAATGACAATTTGCTCTATAAAAAGACATTACTTTTATTCATCAACAGAAAACACCATTCAGCCATTAACGTATTGCAGCTCCCTTCTGTCGTGCCCAGAGCTCTATGTTCTTTTTGTACTGATATTTAGCAGGTGTTATTACATTAATTACTTCCCAAAAGACTCAGGAGCTCTATGTTCGGTCTATTTGCCTTTCCTAAATTTTCCTGGTGTGGCTCCAGTCTTTTGCTTCTTTTTTGCTGATCCTTTGATCTCAGGTTCCTAAGAGAAACATAGAGAGAGAGAGTACTGAACATGAACGAAAGCAACTTCTTGTCAGGCAAAGAAACTGAATGACAATGTATGGCGCTGGCAGATTCACACAAAAGATACATTAGAGTGATGATTACATTAAATGAAAAATACATTACATGCAACCATTCATCATTTTGTAAAAGCGCAGTTGTCATTTTTCTACATGTACCTTCCGTTTGGAGGACAGAGATCCAGTGACGCTGAAGAAAGAGTCCAGTCGTCCCTGCGTGCTGCCCTGCCGGCTCTTCAAAATCTTTTTACAGCCGTTACGGACCCTGTCCTCACTGCACAGGTAAACAAATCAATCCATTAATATCTAGAAGACTGTGTTATTTCTACTCAACTTCCCATACATTTTTGACTCAGTAACCAAACAACCAAAGAAGCAATTAAAAGACAACAAGGAACAAGATAAAGACACAAGCCTGTGATGTCACCTAGTGGCCAGATGTTGTATAACCATTTGCAAAGTTAGTGTGAGGAGAGTCTGCTGACTGTTCACCTGAACTGTTTCTCGGCACACATGAACTGGATCAGTCCCTCCTCATCAGGCTCAATCCACTTCAACTCCACTGTGGAGCAGTCCACCACTTCTGGCTTCAAAAACAAACTCCTGGCTTCTTTGTACAGCCAGTCCTCTGGAGTAGGGTGTTTCTGCATAAAGGCAAGCGAGACAAACACGGCAAGAATCAGAAGCAAATCCTCTGTTTGTGTACCTGCCCGGACTCCTGGATAATAGCAGACATGAACTTACGTTGGGGTCAATGTTTTCTAGGATCTCCTCAATGCTGCCGTGCTGTCTGATCAGTTCGATGGCTCTCTTGGGGCCAATCCCCTTAATGGTGGCACAGTAGTCACAGCCCAGCAAAATACACAGGTCTATAAACTAGGATGGATCATTGAAATGAGTTAAAGGAGTTACTGCAAGAAAGACAGAAAAATCAGCCCTGTATCTGATCCAACTGAAACATCACAGACAGAGACAAAGCAAAAACTTTACCTGTTCATTGGTCATGCCGATCTCCTGCAGGAGGCGACTGAAGTGGAACTCTTGGATAGGAAGTTTCCTAAAACCAGTAAATTCACTGATGAATTATCGATCGCATTAAGGAATACACTGGCATTAGATTTAAAGGCAATTACTTGTGTGATGATGGACAGACTCCCTCCTCTTCTAAACCTTACATACACACAATTATCCAAAGATGTAATTAGGAGACTGGATGATATGATGTGATATAATTTTAGTTTCATACTGCCATGATCAAGTATATAGAGGATTCACAGATTCCATCAAAACATCAACATATCTCCGGTGTCAGAACATCTCTACTATATTGGAAATCAGTGATGCAGTGACAGTGGGATGCAGGCGTGAAATTACTTTGCTTCACTGGCAGTGAGATGTCTGAGCAGAACATTTGTCCCAAAGGTGAGCCCGTCCATATCCTCCGTCGCTGTGGCAAAAACCTTCCCTGCTTTAACCAGAGCAGCACAGCTGGCCTCTGCTTCACATGGTGCCTATAACACAAAACAAATCAAATTACATTTCACAGCCATTTCCTGATTGGGTGGCAACACGTATGCCTTTGTGCAATTAAAGAAAACAAAAATGCGCTCTTACATTTCTGTCTTTCTATTCCTAATTCACCCTAATCTGTACCTTACATGAGGGAACCTCAAAGCTGGATGACAAAATCAAATCAATGTAAATAATAACTGTGGAAATATTTACAAAGCTAGTGAGAGTTTGTCTAACCTCAATGTAAGGCACTCCCATCAGGGTCAGCAGCTTCTTGCACTCTTCATTATGCTGCTTGGTGACTTTCACCAGACGCTTGGAGAATTTGTCAATATTCTCTTGTTCCCCTGGGTTGAAAAAAAAACACATTTTAATATAGGACAAAAGTAAAACATTTCTTATAATCTATAATGTATTCATTCATTAATTTACATTCTTGTGAATGAGCGGAAAACACTGTTTCTGATCTGTGTTGAAATAAAATTGTTAGCCACCTTTAACAAGGGTCACAGCACAATGAATATAGACTGGCACCACTTATGATTGTAGTTAAATAAAATGCTAAAAACGTTAACTGTACCAATTTCCTGGGCTTGAGCAAGCAGCTTCTCAGCCTCTGCCCTCCTCTCTCCTCTCTTCTCAAGCTGAAGGCGAAGAAATAAAACAGGAGACAGGTGATGTGTCGCAAAAAATAAATACAATTCATTATTTAAAAACAAGGATGAGAGCAAATACTGTAGAAATTCTATCACAATTTGTTGGTAGAATACCTCATAGACCTTTGTATAGCCAAATAGACAATTTACACACACTCACACTTGTTCTATAAAACCACATGGTAGAGTGTGTCACTTTCAGAAACTCCACCACCAAAACAAAGAGTGTTTTTTTTAATATCACAAATCTGACCGCAGTGAAAAACATCAGAGGACGTCAGAGCCCAGACTAACCTCTGCTGACTTAAGCTGCGGGGGTTTGCCGTCAAACACGTACACCGGTTTGATGCCGTGCTCCAGCATGCGGATTGTCCGGTAAAACATTCCCATCAAGTGGCTGAAAGAGAGCAAGTGGCAAAAATACCTTCAGCCTCGCGCCCAGACTCAAATCGACCCTGTGTCAGTACTGAGAGGGGAGGTGTGAGCGTACCTCGTCGTCTCTCCCTCCTCATTCTGAAGAACGTTCCCATCCTGTCGCACAGCAATCAGGAACTGGTAGATACACATGGAGGCGTCTATGGCAATTTTCCTGCCTGCAAAAGTCCAGTAAAAAAAACAACATACAAATAAGAAAAAAAACATTATTGCTCAATGCAGCAGGAATCATCAAAACATCATCTTTCAGAATAATATTAAATGGAAATTTATCCCTTGGTTGCAAATCTCCATTGTGTAAAAGATTATTTATGTAGCACAAAGTTCTTAAGTTTATTAAAGGATCCGTTAGACTGAGTAAAGATAACTCCTTCTGATAATGCAGACAGATAAATGACCCTGCACGCTCCCACTCCACTTTATCCAGCTCCCATCTCTGTTGCAACACTCATCCAATTTACTCAAGGGAGTCCATCACACTTTGATCTGATCTCATTCTCATTCCTCCTGCAGTGAACAGTTACCGAAGTAGTTCTTGATGTCTTGCTCTTTGATGGCACCGGGAGCCTGGTCTGCAATCAGCTTAGCAAGTCCGTGTATTCCCATCGTGAGGCTCAAACTGGGATCAACAAAGTCTGAAAGGCAATGAAAAAATGTCTATTAATTATATTATGTGCGACCGGATCCACGCCGATTTGCTGCTGTAATAGTTATCGCAGTGTGACGCGTGTGATAAGCGTGTGGATTCACAGGGCGAGGCGGTCTCCTTAAATTGGATATTTTTTTAATGAGATTTGGCGAGAGCGGATTGATTGTGCCCCGGCTGCAGACGTGTAGCAAGCTCGAGGGGCTAAAACGCGCATACGGTCACATTTACTTGTATTATACGTGATGTTGGCGAGCAGCAACGGGGGTAAAGTCTACGCGTTAAATATTAAACCTGTTAAAACTGTTTGTTTTATATCAAGGACTCACCCGGTAGCCTTTAACACGCGAGCTTATGCGTTAGTCTCGGGCGCGAGAGTCTCTTTCGCGGGAAATTAAACAGACAGACATGACGTATCGATCAGTCGAACGCGGCGTCGCGACACGAGCTAAGGAGCTGCGGAGCGATGGTGCAGGTTCGATTACAAATGTCTGACACCCAACTAGGAAGTGCTGCTGCGGCTTTCTATTGGTCCATCGAGCTTGAAGGAAATCCGGTCAATACAGCAAAATAACAGAGTCGCGCAGGAAAGGGGCTCAAATCGTGTAAGTGTTGGTTTTTAGCGGCGTTAAGGCACCGAAATAACCCTCTTTTAATCTCAAATGGCTCGTGAGGGGAGAATTTTACCGGCAGCGTAAAACCGGTAACGTAGGAGGAGTGTTTTTGTTTCTCCGCCCACTCCGGAAAACTCACCGAGCTGTCGTTATTTTTATTTTTTAAGGTGACGTGGAGTCGGACCCCCTCTTCTTTTTCTCCTCCTTCTCTTCCCTCCACGGTCTCATGTGTCAATAAAAGTACTTGGTGTACCCGGATACGGATGCATGAAAACGCCTGGGACGCCGCATCGAGGATTTGCAGCATGTTTTCGTGTCGGTCTGAAGCCTGAGCTCCGGTATCAGCAGAGAGGAGACCGCCGGGGCCTGGAGGAAGAGGAATACGGCGGACAGACAGGTTTAGTCGGATCTGCAGCATTGGGGCTGAAGTGACACAACAGTGGAACTGGTAACTTCTTGCCTTAAGTCATTTGCTGTCCCCCAAATTGACAAAGCAATTGGAGTGAAGCATGTCGACTCATTCAGAGAACCTGCAGGACGAACAGGATGTTCCCTGCGTTTTTACTGCACTTGGATGCTTCAATTTGTAAATGGTGTAGTTGTCCAGCTGATAGATGAAACCCTAACCCTAACCCTAACCCCTAGAAACGTTTCGTGAAATGATTGTTCTTCATTTCTGATTCTGACACTAAAAAGTTGCTGCTCTGATGAGGCTGGCAGGTCACAGCTTTACTGATGCTTCCGTCTTTGCAGAAACTCCTCCAGGCTATCCCCACATTGTCAGCAGCTCTGGTCAGAAACTAGCTGAATCCCCTTGTTTGAGTGTGATAGAAACAGGTTATCAATAATATATTAATATGCATTCAAACTGAAATATGCTGTTGAGAGGAATTTAAATGTTTTCAAGGTTAACTCTGATTATGAGCATGATGGCATCCCAAACCATAAAGAACCTGCTTTCACTAGATTTTACTTGTATTAATGGTGTACATTCAAACATGGCTTGCTGTGTTTTGTGCTGTGTTTTTTCACCAGTGCTGACTACAAATCAGCCTTTTAGATTCCCCCGTTTTACACCCTGCCCCAAAACCCGTGGTAGCATATTTGCTTTTTGAGTTTCAGGATATCTATTTCAAACAAATAAAAAGAGGAAACAGTGGTCCTGTAGCAGCATTCTACTGTAGAGTCATTTTTTAAAAACAAAACAAAATAATGAACTCGGAGAATGGCATCTGTGGGCAACATACTTCATGTACTCTCTCACAAACTCCTAACAGATATATAAAAGCAGAGCTCATTTGATGCCAGTCAAAACGTCCTCACTGCGCTGATACGCCTGATGAAATACATTGTAATTCATAGTGGTTGCACCGTGTGTCACAGTTCTGTCTGGGTGTTTCTCAGTTTTCTGCTGTGTTTGTCAGAATGTAGACAGAGTGATGTTGCATTAAATTCTCCATTCAGACTACTTGACATGTAGATCACTGCACATTGGCTCTAATCGCCACTGACAAGAGCTCAAGTTCTCAAATTGAAGGGAGAGACGCACTGTAAATCTCAGGACATACAGTTTTAATCGTCTCTCATGAACTGATGAACTGTCCATCTTTGCAACAGGGGTTATGTGTTGTGGAATAGGACACCTGCCAGGTGGCTGCCAGAGGACGATGGGCCTGCACTGCGTCTTGATCCTGTGCTTGTTCTCAGGCTGGGCTGCAAGCTACAAGCAGGGGGACAATGTGACTCTCTATGTCAACAAAGTGGGCCCTTACCATAACCCCCAGGAGACATATCATTACTACACCCTGCCAGTTTGCAGGCCGGAGAAGGTCAGTCTTTGTTCCATTTTGCTGTGTTTTAACATGTTGCTGTTATGCTTGGGATTACTTTGTCATGCTGAGTGAAGAAATTAGTTTAGTCTCAACACTTCCTATGATGTCGCTTTTATCTGGAAGGTACTTTACCTCCACCTGGCCATAAAAAAGCAAATATCTTTGTAGTAGTCTTGTGTCAATGCTTTGTCATTTGAGCAGCACTGCAACAGGAGGAAAGTGGTGATACTTTCCTTGAAAATTTTAAAAAGATGTGTTTTTGATATAGTATGAAACTTCAAATGATGAACCCAGAGAAACAGAATTCAGATACAGACACACTACTTCAGCACAATGCATGCAGTGATTAAGTGGGATTGTAACCCTACTGCATTTTTTTCCAGTTTGCCTGCTGACTCCCTTATCGCTGTATGTGCCATTTTAAAATTGTTCACACGCAGTATCATGGCTGACAAGCACTTTGCACTGCCGGTTTTTACTCAATCTGTCACCCATACTGAACCACTTCTTCTTCTTTTCCTCCTTAGGTACACCACAAGTCTCTGAGCTTGGGAGAAGTGTTGGATGGTGACAGGATGGCTGAGTCGTTATATCACATCCGATTCAGAGAGAATGTGGAGAAAAAAACTCTTTGCCAGCTCACTCTGTCAGAGAAACAGGTATTTATTTTAAATTGAACCATAACAGGGGTCGGCAACCCGTTACATCGAAAGAGCCATTTTTGTGGTTTTTCGGCAGCGTAGCGTACAGCCGCGGCATGTTCCGACGTACAATGCACTATGTGCACAGAGGTGGAAATGAACACTTTCACAAGCCACAGGGAGCCACTAGGATGGCAAAGAGCCGCATGTGGCTCTGGAGCCAGGGGTTGCCGACCCCTGAACTATAATGTATAGATCTCATAAATTTGTCACTATGTGATGGATTTTACAGGACAAACCATTTTCTTGAACTTGCCTGTGTATTATAATATAGTTTAAAACAAAATAGTTGCTATTACAGTCATAATAATAATTGGCTACATTTCCCTTCTGCCAACTATGATAATAAATCGAGCTATGGTAGCTTCTCTTACTTAAGTCATCTAAAAAGCCTTTATGGGTTTAAAGATGTGTGTCATAGCGAAGCTCCTTTCATACGTTTCATATGTACAACATTGAATTCTGGAGAAAGGAGCCTTACAGCAGATAGAGACCATCACCACCTCTAGTCCAGTGAAATGAACATTCAAACACAGGGTGAGCTACAAGCTGTGCTCCTCAAAACCAATGGGAATGTGATCGTGGATATATTTTTGTGTGTGGTCAGGTGGATGAGCTCCGTGAGGCCATTGAGGAGCTGTTCTACTTTGAATTTGTCCTGGATGATATTCCAATCTGGGGGTTTGTGGGATACATTGAGGAGAGCGGCTTCCTGCCTCACAGCCACAAGGTAAAGCTGTAACACCGCTCAGGGTTTGTGGGATATTTGGACCAGGTTGGATTGTGTGAGGGGAGGCAAAAGGCTATCTCATATTCAACTCGTCTCCCTCTCTGCCCCCTCTTTTCTTCTTTCATCTCCAAAAGGTGGGACTGTGGACTCATCTGGACTTTAACATTGAATACAATGGAGACTCTGTAATCTTCGCGAATGTCTCAGTAAAAGATGTCAAACCCGTTCCCTTGGAGGAGGGTGCGGCCGTGGGCGGAGTCGGTGTGGGTGGAGGCAGCATGACGGTCACCCACACCTACAGTGTGCGTTGGTTCGAATCCCCTCTTACCCATGCCCGGAGAGCCGAGCGCCTGCGAGACTACTCGTTCTTCCCCAAAACGCTGGAGATCCACTGGCTGTCAATCATTAACTCGCTGGTGCTAGTGGTGCTGCTGCTAGGCTTCGTCATCATCATCCTCATGCGGGTCCTTAAGAATGACTTTGCCAGGTGTGTCAGTGAAGGGACTCAAATGTTTTTTTTTTTTGTTTTTTTTTTTTGAGCCAATGTGTGGTAAACTTTATGTTTCTGCAAAAAGACTGAGAAAGAGCAGCAGTACAAACCAGCACCTTCAATGTTGTTATTAGAGGTTTTATTTGTTTTAAAAATGCAATTATATCGCAATCAAATGACAAATGTATTTATATAATTGACAAAATAATTTTTATTGTCATATATGTTAAATATTTGCTAGTTCTATGATTTGCTGTTTTTCTCCGTTTTATGACATAACTTGAATACCTTTGTGTCTCCTGGGATTTTTTAGAGCAACAATACATTTCTCATAGCGAGCTTGTAAATACTTTGATCTTGAAATTTTCCATTTTAAAAGTCTTAAATAAATGTTAACATCTTGAGTTAAAGCATTTTTCTCCTCGCCTGCAGATATAACGTGGAGGAAGAAGGCGGCTGTGACGATCTGGACCAGGGAGACAACGGCTGGAAGATCATACACACTGACGTCTTCAGATTTCCCCCTTATAAAAGCCTGCTGTGTGCTGTGCTTGGAGTGGGGGCTCAGTTCCTCACCCTTGCTACAGGTGAGCGTGCATTCTCGAACACATTCTGACACAGCAGCAACACTCAGCTGAACATGAACTCGCACACAGCATCAAAGGCCGTCATTGTTCTGTTTGAAAACTCAAATACGATCAGATTCTGATCAGTCTCATTATTGTGGCAGCAATCATCGTCATGGCGTTGCTGGGGATGTTCAATGTGCACCGCCATGGCGCCATCAACTCCGCAGCCATTGTCCTGTACGCTCTGACCAGCTGCGTGTCAGGCTACGTGTCCTGCAGCTTCTACACGCAGATCAACGGGCAGCGCTGGGTGTGGAACATCATCCTCACCTCGTCACTCTTCTCCGGTGAGTCCTCCCGTCTGAGTGTCGAGGTCACAGGAAGGTGCTACCAACAGTGTTTAGTGGTGTCCTCCTGTAACTCTTCAACACTCATTTATTATTTTCTCACAGTGAGTAATGTAGTCACATATTTTCCTGTCTGCCAATATTTCAGTTTTTCTTTTTCTTATTTTTACCCTTTTCTCTTCATACATGCTCCTCGCTTGGTTTCCTTTTTATTGTCTCCAATTTATCATCTCTGTATCACTCTAAATTTTCAATTGAATCTGTTAAAATGTGACTGTAAAATTATGATTAAATTTAAAAGGGACCTTTGTGAAAACATCATAACAAACTAATGCAGATCAATTGTAAGTGAGGTTATGCCTCTGAAACAGTGTCTGTAGGCCCATGTCATGACCAGTAGGCATTGTTATTTTTGAGGGATGTTTGAGAGAAATAGTTATAAAGTTGCAGAAATTTAACTGAGATACAACTTCAAATTTAAATCAGCACTTATATTGAGCTCATTAATTGTAAGTATAAAAATGTAACTCCTCCTCAACAATAAATATCATTTATCAGGGTGCTAGCAACTATTGTTCACACAGATTTTTATTTTCATTTTACTGTTAAGAAGACAAATTGGATCTATTTCAGCTGGGCCTCATGGTTTGCTGATTTCCATAGTGCCATTTTTCAAGAATAAAGCTAGCAGTAAGAGTACCTCTTGTGTATTATTACAGTTTCTGTTAGTCTTTTGTACAGCGTGATAGTGATGCTCTACTCGGCTAATGATTTATTCATTTATCTATAATGTATTCACACTGTTCATGCTTTGCAGAGCACTTTAATCAGGTTCAGGATGTTGTTTGAAAAAAAAAAAAAGATCCCCTTTGGCACATTATACTTTCTTAAGTAATTAAGCAGCCTTATCTCATTGCATTTTCATCACTAAAAACACGACTAAAATGTCATTTAATAACCAATAATTATCTGGAATGGTTAAAAACACTTTATTCTCTTGGCCATCCACAGCTCCCCTGTTCCTGACGTGGAGTGTGGTGAACTCCATCCACTGGTGGAGCGGCTCCACTCAGGCTCTGCCAGCCACCACCGTGCTGCTCCTGCTGGGTGCCTGGGTGCTGGTGGGCTTCCCGCTCACCGTCATTGGCGGCATCGTGGGAAAGAACCGAGCCGGCAGCTTCCAGGCTCCCTGCCGCACTCGCAACATTGCCCGGCAGATCCCCACGCAGCCCTGGTACAAGCACACGGCTGTACACATGGCCATTGGCGGCTTCCTGCCATTCAGGTGAGCGGTCTTCAGCTGTGGAGGCAAAATGTTTAGGGCCTCACTCCAAATTTAAATACAAAACCAATTCAGATATTTTTAGTGAGAAAGAAACTACTCACATTCACATGTAAAGAACGTATAGTGTCAATTAAGATGACACCCCACAATGACCATTGTCAGATGTTGAAAATATCACTAAAGACTGAATATTTGCTTGCATTTCTACAATTTTTGACTGTTTCTTTCTGCATTGTATTACTTGTTATTAAAATGGTTTGGATAATGTGTGAAGTCACCAGATAGTTACAGTTAAAGTGAATGCCATCTTGACTGGTGAGTCAGCACTATTGATTAATCTATTATTTATATGTTATCTTATATATTCTGAGGATATATGAAAGAAAAAAAGTACAGCCTCTTGAACTGTTCTTTTCTACACACTTATTCTTATTGTATCAATTTTCCTCCCTCAGTGCCATCTCAGTGGAATTATACTACATCTTTGCCACCGTTTGGGGCAGAGAGCACTACACCCTCTATGGCATCCTGCTGTGCGTCTTTGCCATCCTCCTCTCGGTGGGTGCCTGCATCTCTGTAGCGCTTACCTACTTCCTGCTGTCTGGCGAGGACTACCGGTGGTGGTGGCGGAGCGTGTTGAGCACCGGCTCCACTGGCCTCTTCATCTTCGTTTATTCTGTTTTCTACTATCGGAACCGGTCCTCCATGAGCGGCCTGGTGCAGAGCACTGAGTTCTTCGGCTACTCTCTCCTCACAGCGCTGGTCTTTTCATTGATGCTGGGCAGCGTGTCGTTCTGGGCCTCCTTGGCGTTTATTCGCTACATCTACCGGAGCCTCAAGATGGACTAGACATGAAATGTGCATACACAGACACACAGCTATAAATGAACATTTCCTCATAGCACACATGGACAATCCTCATTCTTCTTTCTGTCAGTCACATACATACAAACACACACACACCTCCTGTGGGGTCAATGGGAGGAGAAACAGGGGCCTTTTTCCTTGAATTGACACAAGCTAATGATTGAGCTAAAGCTGTCATGGTTGAAATAAAGGCATAATTAACTGGATGGATGTAGAGATGAAGGGTGAGCTGGGAAGGGGAATCATGTATTTAAAAATGGGATATTCCAGTAAAAAGGGATGATTGTTTCCCCATCAGGAATGAATGGATAAAATGTATTGTACGTGTGAGTGAATGGATTTAATTATTTTATGGCGCAGTGTGGCACTGTCTGCTCTGGTTCCTACTTGTTTGTCTATTGAGGCTTCTCTCGTATTACACAACCCACCACAGCAACTGAGTTTTAAATGGTTATGCAGCAGCAGCAGTGTTCATACTTACATCCACACATACAGTCGTGATAGGCCTATTCAGATATAATAGAAGTACAGTTTGCACTGGTCCTGTCAAACTCCACTCGGCCCTGTAGTAGATAAGAAGAATGATACCTTGTAGAAGAGTTGATGCAACATGTTGGTGATGGGAGCAATATGGTCAGTGTATTATGGTCACTATTGACTGTGATCTTGGTTCTGATGTGTATATATAGTCTTTTCAATAAAATGCTTTTTAATACAACATTGCCAGCATAATCACTCTAGGCTGTTTTTTCACTAGGACATTATATTTGAATTTTTATCTGCTGAACTTCTATTAATTCTGTCTGCCTGTCTTAGTGTCTGTACATCTGACGAACCTCCCGTCTTGATGGCTTCAATATAAAGCATACTTCCTTTTACACACACACACACACACACACACATTTTATCAAGATGTCTCCATATTGTCATGCTCAGTGACAATAAAAAAATAACAGACAATATTTCAAGTTGCCAAAGTGAACCTGTATTTATAGGGAAAAAAATCCATTGAAATGTGTGCACATCATAGGTCTATCAGTACTTGGTACTTTTTAGTTCCCGCCAAAAAAAAATCTAAAGAATACATCCAACTTTGGACACATCTCTTATCACCAAGCGCAAAGAACACACCAACATACATTAAATAGTTGCATATAAAAATAAAACTTCAAGATAAAAAAGTAAAATAGCTTTGAACAGGAGTATGAACAAGGCATATGTACAGTCAGCCTGACAAAAACTACCACAGTTCATTACATAATGACAGTCAGGAAACTTGAAGAGGAATATGAACATGCCGTCTGGCTAACATTTACAAAAGAGGCCCGTCGGCTCAAACACCGACTACTGGCTGCCGCTGTGCACTATGGCTGCGACAGGCTCCCCGTCTTTGCCTTCAAAGCTTGTGTCATGCCCAGTGTTGTTTGCAGGGGCGACGCTGGCTGAATTAAACGTGCTGTGGTTGTATTCATAATGGCTGACGGTTGGGGGCATGGACCAGTTGGCCACCTGGGGCCTGGTGGGCACAGCAGTCTGGGCTGAACCAGAGGACCAGGAGGCGTATCCGTTAGAGCCAGCAGGGCCCATAGCAGCCAGGTAGAAGGCCAGGTTCTGTGGAGCAGTCTTCTTGAACGCTGCCTCCATCGCATGCTGGTTGTGATGATCCTTGATCTGGGGCCTGGCTTCTCCCTGATACTGAAACACAAACACCCAGTACATTTAATTTCGTGTCAAGTTTATGTAGTCTACAAGATTAGAGAACAGTATCTGACCATGTTTCGTCTCTCCTTTAAGGCCACAATCAGACTATGGTTAGGCCTCCATTAAAAACGACTTGTTCTATGTCCATGCCACCGTTTATCTGTTATCACTCAACAGAAAACCTGGGCAGGACAACTGTTTCCTGATTTTATGCAATCTTCAGAATAAAGCCAATGGGTGCTGCTTACAGGTGGAATGTGTGCGGGAATGTTGGAGAAGACAGGTCCACGAATCGTGCCCTCTTTGTTATTGCTGATGTAGCGCTCAGACACCCAGCTTGTGTCTCTCTGGTGCCTCCTTAGCTTCATCCTTCTGTTCTGAAACCAGGTCTTCACCTACAAAAATGGATAAAAGATGGTGGATGATACTCGATACACATGAACATTGCAGTCAGTTTCAGGAGGCTGACCAAATTCCAGCAGTATCCTTAAACATCCTACCTGCTTGTAGGTCAGCCCCGTCAGTTCTGCCAGGTTCTTCATTTCAGCTGGGGTGAGGTACCTCTGCACACTGAAGCGCTGGACGAGAGTATTCATCTGACTCTCAGAGAAGGCCGCCCGGACCTTTGCTTTGGGATTATTTACAGGGGTAGTGCTCGGCTTCTTTGGGACAGTCATGTGTAAAGAGGTAGTATCGTCGTTGGCGCCATTGCATCCAGTGACGGCAAATGTCCTTGGGTCCTCCATGACAGGGCTTGAAACGTCGCCACCTGCTTCAGGGCTCCTGCTGTTCGTCTCCACATCGAGATCTTTCTTTGCCCAAGTGGTCGGGTCTGCCTGGGGGAGACTGCCCTCCCTGCTGCTGCCAGAGCTCCATGAATCTGAAGCGAGAGGGAGGGTCAGTCTGGGTCTCGGATCACCATGAAGTTATCATACAAATACACTACAGTGCATTGTATGCAACAGAAGTACAATGACATAATTCTTTTCTCATGTTCTCGCATTTTGTCGCGAGATGTTCTCACCTCGCCCTTGCCCGGCCAGTGGCGGGATATTGAAAAACTTTTATTCAAACCAAGATGGGGCTAAATGTGCTAATTCTGGAGGAAGGACTCGCCGCTTTCTGCCGCCTACAGGGACATGTAAGCTCAGGCACCAACACACGGCTTTAAATCGTCTAGTTAAATGTTTAATTGTTGTGACTTGGCACCGACCTGGTGAGGTGTGCGCCTCGGAGTCGCTGGTCGAGTCGCTCCCGGCCCGCCTGGCCTCATGTGCCCGGTCGTCGTGATAGGCGGCCCGGTGCGGCCCGCCGAGGAGCAGCCGCCCCGCTTGGGCGTCGCCGAGGTAGACCACCCCGGGGCTCTGGTAGTGACAGTGACCGCTCACTGCGTGCTGCTCCGGGCTGCGAGGCGGAGACTCTTCCCGGGTCCGGGCGGCATAGTAGGCCCCCGCCACCCCGGCGTTGTAGTTGCTCAGGTCCGTCACTCCCGCCTCGGCCCAGCCGGTCAGGTTTGAGGTCTGCTCGGCCCCGGGCTGGTACATGAGGCCGTATGCGTAGGCGTGATACGAGGGGTTGTAGTTGTAGGTTATCTGCGACTTCCAGTCCGCCATTTTTCTCGCACTTTTGCCCTCAAATTAAAAAAAGAAGCAAACCTAAAACCAATGGCCCCGTTTGTAACCAAGCAGAGCCCCGCAGAGCTGAGGGGGTAAGTAAAACAAACAAAACAAATAAAACAAAAAAAGAGTCAGGGCTCAGTGCAGGTAAAACAGACGGAGGCCATCAAGTGAAGCAGCCCTCACGGGCTGGTTTTTAAGAGGTGTGTGGGTGGGGCAGCATGGAGGTGGGCTCTGAGCCATCCTCCCCCATTCACCTCAGCCTTTCATTGGCTATTTTAAATGTACTGCTTCAGGCCCGCAGATGAAAACAAAGTAATAAAAGTTTCTAAATCCCCCCTTTTTTTAACATAAAGTTATTTACCATGATCACCCAACCTCTGCCCATAATTTAAATTATACCCAGATCCATTGAATATGCAGAATGACTTCATCTGTTGTTTACTTATCTCTTTGGGTTTTTGGGCTATTTAGGCTGTTTGTATCTTTAAACATTTTACCATGTGTGGTATTTTTTTCAGCACGACATAAGCTATATTTCAGCTGATGTCATTTGATCACACTGGCATGATCAGAGAGCTCGGAGGGTTAATTAAGGTTAAATAATTGTCTTCAGTTAATTATCATATGACATCAAATCATTGACTGAATACAGGTCAGATTAAGCTGTTTCAAGGATTACAGTTTTGTTAAGGCTGAGTCTTTAGAGTTGGCAAAGTGGCAGATTACTCTGGGCCCCTATTGTGTGACATTGTTTTAAGGTAATACCTTTGAATGGCATAGTTTTATGTGGTAATATGAACATGCACTGATCAAACATAATGTCATTTTCAGTGACTTCAGGTGTTTTTTTTTGTCTTTGAGTGAAAGTTTAGAAACTGCTGACTGATTATACGGGTGCATAAAGTCTCAACGTCCGACCTCGCAGTGGGTTTTGGAGAAAGAAATAGATGCTGTGACGGGAGACCTAATCCTTAACTAAATTTGTGAGGTACAGAGAAATTACAGGTAGACAAAACACATAAAAAAACATGCAACATAGTGTGTACTCAGTGTGTCATATAACTTGTAGCTTCAGCTATTTGAGGCATCTGTGTGTTACGCCGTAAATCTCCCCGCTGTCGGACAAATAAAGGAAATCTGAATCTGAATCTGAATCTTTTACATTTGTCAATAACAAAAGGGCAGTATTGCAACTTGCTGAAAATGCAGTTCAGGAATTTTTATGGAGAAATCTGTTTAAGAAGGCAAGGCTCTTTGTGCATTACGCCTCTCATCAACACAGCAAAATCACCATCTGCACATTAAACATAACTGAGTAATGGAAAGGCACATCCGCATACAGAAATGAAGTAAAGTTGTAAATAACTGTAACTTGCTGTCTTGTCAACATGTAAACGTCCATGCTCTGTCTGCTGCCCCAGTGGCGTGATTAATTATGTTTTCATGAGCTTCTGTTCCAGATCAATGCACTAAATATAGTATCTGGGTCTCAAGCATGAATAGTTTATGAATGCCTGATACTCCTAAGTCAGCATTATAATTGATGATTGAGAAATCCAAATATAAATTCAAGACAGTGGACCTGCTTTTCTCAGACCACAGTATTTAGTCTGAAAGTGCTGTCTTTGAGGAGAAATACATTTAGCCTTATACATAAGTTTTAAACATGTAAGAACATGTTTATTTCTGTATTTTGCACATAATAGTTCAAAGACAGAGAGTGTTGTTGGACATGCTGACATGGCCTTTACCCTCATTTGCAATCTTTTTCACAAAGATGAATTAGATTAGGGCAGTGCATTACCATCCAAGTGGTTGTTTGTGTTCCCCCTCCTTGGCCGTATTGGTGTGGTAATGAGTCAGTTAGTGACGACATTATGTGAGAACAGTGAGCCTAATGGTAGCATTAGCATTTCTACTGATCTCTCTGCCTGGACGGGGTGTGTTTGTCTGATCTCCAATGAGCCAAGGGGCTCGGTGGTGTGGGCGTGTATAGGGGGTGGGAGGACAGGTGTGCAGTGCATTAGCATTGGTATGTGGAGAGGCGACTACACATTGGCCTTTGATGACCAGACATACTTTGTTGAGTTTTGTGAGGCAGGGAATTTAGTGGCTGCTACCCCAGAATTATTTTCATCAATTTTTCTGTGTTGGAGGATTTCTTACCCTCCTATTCTAACAGTACGTTACATCTCTTGCTGATCCCACATGAAAAGTTACATGATGTTTTTTCACTGTTCCTCTCTCATGCAGTGCAGTGTCGTCACTGGAGTTTTGTGTTTTTACATCGTGAGTAATGGGCAGGTTGGCTTGAAGTGCAAGACCATCAGTTTCTCTTTTGTTGCCCGAGAAGAGTGAAAATGATATCATGTGTGGCTACTTTGTCCTTCACAGAGTTCATGCAGTTCATTCCAAATTCGCCCTGGTTTGCAATAATGAGGGACTTTTCATTAAATTTTAATGTGTCAATTTATCAGTTTGTGTTTTGACATAAATCAAGTGGTGGAAATTGTACTATGCAGGTCTTGATTACTTACTTACTTGACTAAAAGTTGTAACACAATAAATTGTTACAGATATGTGTAAGAATCACTTTAATGTGGTATCTGTTTAAACTTCACCTTACTTTTCACTGGGAAAGGTTCAAATCAGCACCATATTTTATGAGACCATATATCATATACCACATGAATATTTTACATAAACACATTATCAGAACCCACATGAGATTTTATGAGTTGAAAAATAAACTTTTATTAATATTTAAATATCTACAGACTTTCTGTAACAGTACTAAACACTGAATTGACTGAAGCAACAAATTTGAAAGTTGATGTAAAAAATTCTTTAGCTCAAGCTTCTCAAATGGTGAACAAAACAAAACATTTGAGAATGACCCCTTGAACTAAAAGAAACTGCCATCAGAATTTCAAACATAGTTGTCAGATAAATGTAGAGGAATATTAAGCACAATTGAATTAAAAGGGGCTTTATTGACATTAATTTCTCCAAAACCGTTTCACCAAAGAAGCAAAATGAATTATTGTCATATGATTTATCATACATAATTGTTTAATTGTTAAAAGATAGATATGTTCCACTGAAACACTTTTACTCAATTAATGCATGAAATATAAAAACATACATGATACTGAGAAAAAAACGTTGTTAGTATAGATTTTCCCTCATCTAAAAGTAAAAACAAAGAAAGAGTATATAGTAACCTAAGCGTTACTTTCGTAGGCTGTATATGTTCTATGACTTCGGTCCATGAGTTGCACCGCTCCCTCCCGTCCAGTGGAGGCGCTGTGTGTTTCCATCAGACCTCAGCTCGTGACAGCTGCAGGTCCCTTTAACTGAACTCACGTGGAAGTCCTGGCCGGTTCTACCCCGCGTGCTGGCCGTTGAAGCGGTGACGGTCCAGACCGAGCTGGAGGCTCGAGCCTGTCCCACTCTGCGCTCCGGCTTCACAACTTCGCTCACATCCGCCCGCTTCAGACGGGAGTTATCGGTGAACTCGGTAGCTAGCTGTTAAAGCTGCCCATAGAGGCTTTGTTTACACATGTGACAGGTGTAGCTTAGTTGGGAACGACGCCGCAGAAGGACAGCTGGTTTATTTAGCCAGATTTATCAGAAACTTTAACGCTCACCAACTCAAAGTGGAACAGCTCTGAACTGTCGAGATGACAGAGGAACTTGAGCAGATTCTTTCGCAGCTGACACAGCCTGACAATGCAGTCATTCAGCAGGTAATGTCACACACAACTTTGTTTAAGTTAGCATCAGTTTGTCGTCGGACTCAATACTTGATAACCGTTAACCCAAGCTAAGTTAACGTCTGGTAACTAACGGTTAGCTAACGGTCCGACCGTTGGTCCTGATATTTAGCTCCTCTGGCGACATGAACTGTGTACTGTCAGTTATGTAGTTCACCTAAACTTCACTTTTAGAAATGGACATCTAGGCCGGGGTCGTGAATCATTTATCTGTGCACTGTGGTACATGCTGGTGTCCTGTGATTTCCAGAGAGAAGCATTTGTGGTATTCAGCCGACTCAGTGAGAGCTCTTTTGTCCCCCCTTTAGGCCACAGCCCAGCTCAAACAGGCTTTCAAAGACCCAGCCATTATACCAGCCCTGTGTGCTGTCATGAGTGGCTCTCAAAACGCTCAGGTACTGTGAGGAAAAAAATTGTATCTTCTTCTTTTTCTGATGGGAACAAGTGTTATTTCCAGTAGAAACACTCACACACATACGTGTGTGTGTGTGTGTGTGTGTGTGTGTGTGTGTGTGTGTTTATAGAGTGATTTCATGTGAACTATCTGACATCTTT
>JAOXYL010000055.1:6586037-6600761 GCA_028564955.1 Terapon puta
GTGTGTGTGTGTGTGTGTGTGTGTGTGTGTGTGTGTGTGTTTATAGAGTGATTTCATGTGAACTATCTGACATCTTTTTCCCAATTTGAATTGTCAGATCCGCCAGTCTGCTGCTGTAATGCTGAGGTTGAGAGTGAAGAAGCACTGGAAGAAAATCAGCCCCAATGACAGAGAGAGGTTTACTCTTTACTTTGAATTATTTGATTTCACATGATCACGATTCTACATCTAGTTGTCGAAATTAAGTTGAAAAGTTGTAATTGTGTAAATAAGTTGTAAATAAGTGATGTTTCCCTTCTCTCATGCAGCCTTAAGGGAGTTGTGTTGCAGGCTTTCATGCAGGAAACAGAGTAAGACATTCCGTTTATGCAACAATGATTTACTTTATGACCCAGATGTTATGTATTTTATGTATAGAATATTACCTCAAATGTGTATGACCATATGTGATCACACATGTGAAACGCCCTCTACCAGTGAGTGAACTCCTCTGTATATCTTATTTTGCAGACACACCGTGCAGCACTCGCTCTCTCAGTTGTGTGCAGTGATGGTTAAACATGAGACACCAGACCGCTGGCCTGCCCTGCTGCAGCTCCTCAATCAATCCACCAAGAGCAGCAACCCTCATGACAGACAGGTACAGAACTCATGGAACAGATAGGGACTTAGATAAGGTTCTCTGAGGTACTAATTTCCGCTGGTAATTGTGTTTTTGAAAAAGGATCTCCAAATGATGGTTAATTGTCTTTTAAATTGAACTGATTATTGATTGACTATTTTCCAGTCCGCATTAATACCACAATTAATTGGAACAAATCAATCGATGCAGCTGATTAAAAGCCTTGAAATATTGACTCTCCTCTGTCTCAACAGGTTGGCCTCCTGTTGCTGAATAAGGTGATGGAGTCCAACCCTGAGCCTTTCCAGCCTCACTACTGCCAGCTGCTACAGCTGTTTAGCACTGTACTGCAGGACCACAACAACCCAACAGCCTTGTACTACTGCATCCTCACCCTCACGGCCATAACTCCATACACAGGCTCAGGAGAGATGGTGAGGCAGTGTTACTGACATTTAAATTATTACAGAAGCGATAGAAGCATTTTGATGAGGCATTAAGTTTAAATAAGTGGTAGACAAAGATGTAAATCTGTCTAAAATATGGTAATTTTGAACATGTAGGAAGCACTTTTTATTAACCCGTGATATCTTGCTGCCCTACAGAACCAGATGCGTTCTCTCATCCCAAGTCTGATCGTTGCTCTGCAGCACCTAATCAAGGCAGATGAGGTAAACTGTGATATGTTAAAGACATGTATCCAAGTATTGCTGTTTCTTTAGCCCACTAAGTGCATTTAGTGGTATGTTAAATTTACTGTTAAATCACTGGGTTTGTCTTCATCTGTACAGAGCCAAGCCAGCGAGGCAATGGAGGTGTTTAATGAGCTTATGGAGAGCGAGGTGTCAATCATCGTCCCTCATGTTGCTGATATTGTGCGCTTCTGTTTGGAGGTAAGAGCTGAATTCTGCTTTTACTTTTGTGTACTGAATTTCATTTTCATTTCTGAACCCATGCGTAATGCTCCTTGTCTTGTGTTTGAAGGATCATGTGCAAGAAATCTTAACAGAACATGTCCAATATCTTGTTTGTGTCAGGTGGGCAGTAACACCACCCTGAACGACTCTCTGCGAGTAAAAGCACTCTCTTGTATTGCCTTCCTCATCAAGCTGAAGAGCAAGGTAAAGTCACACATCAGGCATAGTTGTACCAGACACTGACACAGAAATAACTTTGATGCACTTAATTGGAAACTAAAATGTTCAGGTCTAGTTGACTGTGTGTAAACCAAGGGACTGAACTTATACTTGTCTCTTTTAGCCAATTGCATGCACTGGCAACTGACCTGTAACTCAGTCAACATCATATTAACTGGGTGGAAAAAAATTAATTGCTCATCTTCTTTTCTACTTTGTAGACGGTGCTGAAGCAGAAGCTGCTGAACCCAATCTTGCAGGCAATCTTCCCTGTGCTGGTTGCAGCTCCTCCACCTGGTGAGCAGGACCCTGAGGACGAAGAGGACGACAGTGGAGATGGCACAGACAACGACAATCCCAAACACTGTGCTGCTCAGGTGGGGATAGGGTGTTTGTGATGACGTGCAATATGTTCCTGTGTTTTTAAAACAAAATATGCTTCAAGTGTAAGCTTCCATTGTGATCTTGGAAGGAAGATTAAACTTGATTAATAATTTTTTGTGTATTTCCAGATTATTGACACCATGGCGCTCCATATGCCCCCAGAGAAACTGTTTCAGCAACTGGTAAGTTAAGCCGAAAGGTCATGATGAGTCTTTAAACCTGTCCTGACTCAGATACCTGCTTTTTGACACCGTATTCTGTTGTGTCTCGTGTTTTAGATGCCCCTCACTCAGGCCTGCCTGGCCAGTGAAGACCCCTATCAGAGGAAGGGGGGGCTCATGTGTCTCGCAGTGCTGGCTGAAGGATGTGCTGACCACATACGCACCAAGTACGTCCAGTTGACATGGAAAAATTCTTTATAGACTTTTTCTTTTTTAAAATGAACTGAGTAATTGAAAGGGATATCCAAATACAGAAAAAGAACATTGCTCCTCAGTTTCCTTTGAGGAGCAATGTTCTTATTGCAGAGTGGCCCGTTGAGTATTGAAGTACTGAAGTATTGACTGTTGTGTCTGTGTTAGGATGTTGTCATCAGTGCTGCAGACGGTGTGTCAGAGTCTTTCTGACAGTAATCAGGTGGTGCGCAGTGCCGGTCTTTTTGCCTTGGGACAGTTCTCTGAACATTTACAGGTGAGTCAAAACTCACAACCCAGCAACAAATGCATGTACTTTATATTACTTAATATTTTTGCATTTTGAAATGGCTCAATTCTTACAGTTCAGACTTGGGATTGTGTCTACAGGATAGGATACAAATCAAAGTGCAATAAAACATCTTTGGTATTGAATCATTTCGGTTGTACTTATTTTAGTTTTACAAATATGTGTGCCTCTAAGTTTATATATTTACAGAATAAGATTTTTTATTTTTATGGTTAAAAAAAAGTCTCTGCCTCGTAGTTACCCTTTCTCTACTTCTTCTCCCCAGCCTGAAGTGAGCAAGTACTGTGCAGAGTTGATGCCGTTGCTGTTGGGCTACCTCTCATCCTTGAACCAAGCCAAGGTTGGCCATGTCACTAAGGCCTTTTATGCCCTAGAGAACTTCATGGAGAATCTAGGTAAGCTGAACACATGTTGATTCAGAGAAACAGAACAACCCACACATGTCACCTACTGCAAAAAGAAACATGGAACGTCCATGATGTAAAAAAAAGAAAGCAAACTCCCTTTTTCCATGAAACAGTAAAAACCTTAAATAAACTAATAGCAAGCTACATTAGATCTAATCTTTCATTTGAATCAGTCAGCTGATTTGGTTTCATCGTAAATTTTTCAAAGCAGAATTATTTTCTGCGATTTTAGCCGAAAGCTTTTATAATGTTTTTTTTCTCTTTCTTTGCTTAACAGGAGCAGATATTGAGCCCTACCTGCCCACCCTAATGGAAACTATGTTGTCTGCCCTCAACAACACTGACAGTCTCAAGATAAAAGAGCTTGCTGTGTCTGCCATAGGTGCCATAGGTAAGAAGCTTTAAAAGATTTGCCCAGAGACCCACTTAAGAAATATAAGCTGTGTCGACATAACACCTTATATCTCACGTTGGCAGTGTGTTCAGTTTTCTTCCCCTTCCTAAATCAAGCATTGAAAACACAAGATTTTCTAAGACTGGCTGTGTGACGTAAACCTGCAAACACCTGGTCCACTGTCACTCAAATGAAATGATCCAAGTCCATTTGTGAATCCCTGTCTTACCAGCCAATGCTGCCAAGGAGCTGCTAGTGCCCTACTTCCCTCCAGTTATTGAAAGTTTGAAGGGTTTCTTAACTACTACCACAGAGGAAATGAGGTCTCTGCAGACTCAGTCCTTGGGTAAGTGAACCCCAGAGAACAAATGAGAAATTGTGAAGTTGCTTTGGTACACTTGGGACAAAATTTGTTTTTAATGCTTAATTAACCCCAGGCTTGTGATACAGATACTGGAATGTCTGTGGTTGTTGTTGGTTTTAGATACTCTCTCCGTGCTTGCCCGTACCATTGGCAAAGGTGTCTTCAGTCCTCTTGCTGCAGAGTGCGTTCAGCTGGGCCTCAACCTCACCGACACTATTGATGACCCCGACCTGAGGCGCTGCACGTATGTGACTGTTCCATGTGCACGCTCTGCCAGTTCACAGTACATTCAGACTAGAATACACACATTATTATTATTTGAAAACAAAAGAATAGTATATAATAGTGTAATCAGATATCCTTTCTATACCATGGCGTCCATTCACGTCTCTCTGTGCTTCCCTCTATCAGGTACAGTCTATATTCAGCTGTATCCACAGTCAGCCCAGACTGCCTGACCCCTCACCTCACTGCCATCACAACAGTCATGCTGCTCGCTCTCAAGTCCAATGAGGGAATTACGGTATAAAGCATGCAAACGACACTGAAACTATTATTAATAGCAATAATAGTGATACTAATGCTAATAACAATGTTCAGAATTATTATCATGATAACAGTAACTGTAATAATAATAACACATTTCACTTAATCCTCATCCTCTCTTCAGGCACACCTGGAGGAGGACAAGACATTTGTCCTGCTGGATGATGACGATGACGATGACAATGAAGAAGGAAAAGATACAGAGGATTTCCTGGTGGATGAGACTGAGACCGAGACAGATGTCCACGATGTTGCAGGGTAGGAGTACATACAAATGCATGTGTATTTACTGTCTCTCTGTAGCCCTTCATTTGATCCCACGTCTCCCCTTCTCTTAGGTTTAGTGTGGAAAATGCCTACATTGATGAGAAGGAAGATGCTTGTGATGCACTGGGAGAGATTGCCTTCAACACCGGGTAAATATTTAGGGGAATCTGTTCTGACATGACAGTTCTGGTATTCCTGCTCCAGATTTGGAATTAAAAGCGACAGTCACCAGAGTAAAATGTGAGCAGTTATGTCTCAATTTTAATGTTAAGCAGTGACAATGAGTAGTGTATTTTTGTCTAAATTTCTCACATATTTTCTGTTGCTGTGGTTTCCCCTGGCAGTGCTGCCTTCCAGCCCTTCCTGGAGTCCAGCTTCCAGCAGGTTTATGAGATGAGAGATGTAAGTCACTCCGGCTTCTCGGTCTAATGTGCTGTGAAGGGCACTCTGTCGTCTGTTTACATTCTGTCTCAGTGGGCTTGATTCAGTTTATAAATGGAAGTGTCCATATGTAGATTAACACGTCACGTTATAACCCTCGAAAGGGTTACTTAAAATTGATTATCTGTGGAATACTATTTTATCTTCTTTTCCATTTTTCTTGATTTCTCATGGCCACCTTTTGATAAGATTTGGTATATTGCCATCAAGTGTGGGCAAGTGAAACTTGTCGGCTTTCTTTGTGATGTGGGGGTGGCATGCTGGTGACGTTGTCAGCATCCTCTCCATAAAGCAAGAGAGTCCTGGATTCAAACCCCATTAGAGACGACCAAGGCCTTTCTGTTCTCCTTGTGTGTGTGCATGGGTTTCCTCTGACCTCAAAAGCCTCATTAGATGAACACTGACCTAGCTGACCAAGTTTAGAAGAGACAAATTTCTCCCTTGAGGATAATAAATATAGGTAATGTATTCATCATCCTCTTTTCATTATGTTGCCTCTGTTTTCCAGTGGGCAGAAAGTCGAGGTCAACTGTAAATTAGTTCCACTGCTCATAGTAGGGGATAGGTGTCTTGTTTAACACTTGCTAATAGCTGGTGCTCAATTTAATCTGTTCATGGCCATATTAATCTATCATTCTGTGCATATGGGGATGGGAGAATATTTATATTGTGCTCTAACATGATGCTTTTTTTGTTTCTTCCCTCCCTAGTTTCCTCATGAGGATGTCCGCAGGGCAGCATTTGGAGCCATGGGCCAGTTTTGTCGAGCTCAGCATCAAGTGTGGAAGGAGAATCCTGCTGAGGCCAACCACCAGGGTAAAGCCTCAGGAACGCAACACCTCTCTTATTATTTATAGAAACCTCTTAAATGGGCAGTTCGGCTTTCTTCTGTAGTGGGAATTATTAATGAACAATATCAAGGGAGAAAAAACAATCTGGCACTTTGTACTGTAATATACCATTGCATTAATATGGTACAGGCCAGCTAAGTTAGTTATTGATGGCATTACCTTAAACTAATTTTAACTTTATTGGTCCTCATACCTTTATACTTTTAATTCTTCCTCTAGCCCTGCTGAAGTTACTGGATGTGGTTCTTCCCTGCTTTTTGGAAACGGTGCGCACTGAGCATGAGCGCCAAGTTGTAATGGGCATCCTGGAAACCATGAACAGTGTCATCAAGTCCTGCAAGGAGGAGGTTTTCAAAAACCCTGCGCGCCTCAAGGAGGTCAGCTATGTCATCCGTGATGTGCTCAAGAAAAAGGTGAGACGGAGGGAGACTGATGGAGATTCCTCTATTTGTTCAGGCTGAGGTCACTTAAATTTCATAAATGATATTTCCTATGTAAAAGTTATTTTAGTAACCGTCCACCCTCCTTCTCCCTGTTCAGACTGTTTGTCAGGATGGTGGTGGTGATGAGGCTGATGATGAAGACCAGCAGGTTAGTCATCATTTCACTGCACATCAGCATCACAATCACAAACTATGAAGTTCAACACATTAACAATTAGGGCCAATGTCTAAATCAAAGTTCTTCTTACATACTGATGAATATGATTATTGATTATTGTGGATACAACATGTTGGTCTATTCTTTTGAAGGTGAGTTGATGGATGTTAAATTCTGTGTCTTCATATTATACTGATACACTCAAAATGTCGTATGTATTAGAATAATTCTGTATATTGAATCAAAGCCTTTTTACACATTTCTGTGACCACAGCACTGTCTTTACTCAGTGTGCTTTGTGTCAATGTGCTCTCTGGTTCAGGCGGAGTACGATGCCATGCTCCAGGAGTTTGCCGGTGAGGGCATCCCCCTGGTGGCCTCCTCTGTGCCTGCAGACAGTTTTGCCCCTTTCCTCAACGACCTGCTGCCTCTCATCATGGGCAAAGCTGTGAGTCTAGACCTCCTGATGAGAACAGAGTTTAGCAGAACTTGTTTTATTCAGTATTTTATTTATTTCAGTATTGTATAGTGATTCTTTAACTCCACACACTGTAGCTGGTTAGAGTTCGACTGCTAGCTAATTTTCAGGGATTTTTGCTTTAGCGCTGGTTCATCGTGGGTCAGTAATTTTAATAGTCACACTGGACACGGTTCAGCAGTATTCAAGACAGACAGAACTACTGATCCTGTCTCAGTAAGTCATCTATCAAAATGAGTTCCCCCTCTGGAAGGAACACTAGTAAATAGATTGACAGAAAAATATCTTACTTCCAATATTAAGTTAACATATATGAAACAAACTCCTGCCTTTTGACTTGATTCCTCACTACAGCAAGGTTACAGCAGATTTGAGTCATTAGTAAGGGACAGTGACAGAGTTACGGTGGTAATATGTTACAAACCTGTGTTGTGATTAATGCCTTCAGTGTGTCCTTTTGTGAAGCATCACACTGAAATGAATTTCTTCCTCCCTGAAAAGAAATCCTCATGCACGGTGGCAGACCGATCCTTCTCTGTTGGTACAATTGGAGAAATCCTGCAGGCCCTTGTGAACGTGCCCGGTGGCCGAGGAGTGGCGGGCCGACTGTCCAACCGTTTGCTGCCCGTGCTTGTTGCTGGAGTGAGAGACAGCGATTCTGAAGTTCGCAACAACAGTGTCTACGGACTGGGATGCCTGGCTCAGGCGGCCGGACCCATCGTTGTAACGTATCCTTCGTAATTGTGTGTGTGTGTGTGTGTGTGTGTTTTTTTTTTTTGCGTGAGCATATAGGCTGTTCTTATAATGCGTTGTTTGAAAAGTAAACATCAAATACTGCAGTTCCTTAGTGAAATGTACTCCAGAGACTATCCCATGATGCTGTCTGTGTTCTCCAACCTGCTGGCCAAAGAGTCCGACCTCAGGGTGATTGACAACCTGTGCGCTGCCCTCTGCAGGATGATCATGAGCAACGTGGACGCTGTCCCTCTGGAGCAAGTATGTTGAACAGCTTGTACCTCTCCTGTCTAGATTCTGTTTATTTTAGACACCTGTTCATCTTTACTGCTGACAACAGCTTTTCACACGCAGGGAAACTCACTGTGTTCTCTGACAGGTCGTACCTGCTCTGGTGTCTCATCTGCCGCTCAAAGAGGACATGGAGGAGAATAAGACGGTGTTCTCCTGCCTGGCTATGCTCTACACACACAGCCCTGCCCTGGTACAGTGTCAATATCATTCACACCTGGTATTACAGTCCCTGTTTCGGGGCGCGGCGTGTTCTGTCTCCGTTCCTGCTTTTTCACAAAACTGTATTGTCAGTTTGATTTAAATGTGATATTCAGGCTAATTCATGGTGACAGTATGGTGGGAGGCACCACAGGTACATTCTTTTTTTTCCCATTCTTACAACCATGTCTGAAAGAGTGATAAGATTTAATAACTAACTTACTATTACAGAAAGTGAGTGATAATCCCCCATTATTGGTGAAGGGGCAACAGTTAAAATGTGTAGGAAGACCCCAAACATATAGACAATATCATGCCAAGGTTTAAGTCTTTCTTTTTAATTACATTTTATGTTTTATACAGTTTAACTGCAAAACATTGCATGCAGACAGCACATTTCAACCCTCGATACCATGCTCTTTTAAAAATGTGGACATGGCAACATTACAAACATAGATGTGACAGCAGGATGCACAAACCTAAGCATCTGATCCAGAATAAAAACATGCCTAATTGACTATTCAGAAATGTTTACTCTCCAGACACTGAGTGCATTTGCTCCAGGGACTCAGACACCAGTATTTAATATTGTTACCATATTATTTAAATCTGTTTTTTTCTTCCTCTCAGGTTGCAAAGCTGATGAAGCCCATAGTTGCTGCTTCCACTCACGTCCTTGGCAACGCGAAAGTCGATAAAGGTGAAGATTTCAGGCAGCTTGTACTTGAAATGCATTGAAATATCGAATAGTGAATGTTCCAAATCTTAATTTAAGCTTTAAGGTATTGGAGAAAACATTATCTCCTCTTCACCTCATTGAGCATCTTCCCGTCACAGCATCCTGTTGTAATCATCAGGGTTTTCTTTCTGTCCTTCCTAAACTCTTCTTGTGTCCCCCCTCCCACCCTCACCCACAGAGACCCAGAGCGCTGTGGCTGTGCTGCTGAAAGAATTTGCCCAACACCACTCTGCAGACTTCCAAGCGGCCGTGACCTCACTTCCCGGAGAGCAGAGGGCCACACTTAGTGCGGCCGTCTCGTAGCCGCCGCACATCCTTCCACTCTTATGTGACAGCCAGCAAGACATTTTTATACTGTATGTGGAAAAAGGGACAGTTAGACGAGTTTCTTCCCCAAAATGATCTAAATACAGCACTTCAACCATTCTAATGTACTTATCATTACTTTTGGCAGTTATGAGTATTAACTTTTAATTTATTTGCTTATATGCATGCTATGTTGAAGTTTTATTATTTTAAGAGTTACAGTTTACCATCCTTTGTTGTTACCACTGTATTTTGTTTCCCTGTTATTCCTGAAAAGTGCTACTATTAACTGCTGCTGTTCCCTTTTCACCACCGTTTGGACAAACTTCTGGCTCTGCTAATCTGAGTGTGAAGCGATTCATTTGATCTCCTGATAAATGTAATTTTTCATTCCCATCTCTCACTGTGAGTTAGTGAACTGTAAACCTACGATCCTCGCGCGTTCTCCTCCACATCCTCACTCCGAGATTTATCGGCTGCTTACAAAGGGTTTTCTCCGCTAGGCCGACGCTGCAGCTGGGTGAACTCTGGCGGGTACATGACAGCGAGAACCCCCAATGCTCAGCGACTAAATGGAAATACTGAGCTAACATGCCACACGCTAAATATGTATATAAAACAGCACTCACTTAACCCTCAGTATTCTCTGTTAGTGCTAATAGCGGCTCAGCCTGCGACTACATGCAGCAGGACGTTGAGCTGAACCACTTCTTCTTTGTTCTTAAACATATCTGACAAGTGCAAGAGATTTTTTTTTACAATGCTACAGAATATTTAACACAATGCAACAATGCTGGCAAGTTTCACCACGCAGTTAATGTCAAGCCGTCGATCCTTTAGAGAGAAAAAGCAACAACACTCTCTTAACCCTCTTCACAAATGTAAACTGGCATGTCGGCGCTTTGCCGTGGACCAGTGACTGTGACTCTTGGTTGCTCCTCAGATGTCCCGTTGTCCCTGGCCCTCGGTTAAGTCAGGCTGCTGGTTTTCCAACGCCATGGTCATCTGCACCGGCGTCAGTCCGTCCTCAACTAACAAACACAGAGACCGATGTTTTAAAATGGATGTGCCACATAACACACAAGGACACAGCTAATGATCCAAGGTTTTGTATGTAGCACACAGAAAATGCACTGTGGTTATTATTAGTTATCACAACCTGTCTTTTCTCCACAGTCATTCTGGTGCTAACAGTTGAACAAGCAACAGACTGGAACAAGTCATTTTCACAAATCCCCGACAGCTCTGAGGTCCAAGGTTTTTATCTGGACACTGATGTAATGTTTACGGTGATCTCATGTCAGTGCCTGAGGCTCTGACACGCTGCTGTGATCTGCATCAGTCTGACAAGTTCACCCAGGCAGGGCTGAGCGACTGTAAGAGGAGTGGTGATGCACATTCAGAAACAAATCCAGCGTTAACTAAGACGTATGAGCTAAAGGATAAATCTGAATCAAGGTACCCGAGAGCTGAGAAAGTTAAATAGATACCAACAGCTTCCAGACCTGTGCACCTCTGTTTCCAGGGCAGGATGTCCATTCCTGTGCGGCAGAAGGAGCGGTCGGTGTGGGCCTCGGTGCTGTACAGGACCTCCTGCAGCTGTTTGTCTCCAGGCTTCTGGGCTTTCACTCTCACCTACAAGAGAAAAAAGTCAAAGTATTTATCACCTCCCCACTCCATGTCGATGAAAACAAAACAACCAACAGGACTTGGGAAGTTTGGTTCCCTCTCATCTTAACGTCATACCTCCAGGATGGTGATCTCTTTCTCCTTCAGCTTGCCTGCTTTGTTTTTGACCTGCGTCTTCTTGGTGTCTACCCACACCACCCTCTCCTTCACCTCTGACCTGAACACACACACACCACACACACACACACAATTGTGAATAAGCTTGCATTAAACCTCTTGGAGAGATTTTTCTGAGAGTAGACTCACTCTTCGATGCCCAGGTCAGCCAGCGTCGTGTCCAGGAAGGGGAAGGGTTGGTGCGCTGGGTCGGGCTGCACCTGGACGGGCAGCGTCACGGACATGGGGATGTCCCACTCCAGCTCCACGCGCACTATCTTGCCGTGCGGCCCGGGGGACTCCCTGCCGGCCGGGCTGCCCTGCCCTCCATCGGCCTGCCCCGCACCGGCCTCGCCCTCCTCCTGCGTGCTCTTTGCCTCGTCTGCTGCCAGCTTGACTTCCTGATCAGTATCTTGATGTATCCGTTGCTGGCGTTATCTTTTGATATCTCGCTCTGTGTCTGCACCTTTTTCAGCCCCGACCCTCAGCAAATGTTGTTGCAGATTCAAAGCTCTGCCTCTCCTGCTGCTCAAAGAGCGTTTTGATTGTTTGTGTGTGGTGCCTGCAGACTTGTGCCCTGCCCTGCTGGCTGATATAAGAGCCGGTGTGAATGTGTGTTATGTGTCACTCAGGTGTTAGGTTTATTAGACTGTCAGGGGGGGGTGTGATGGACTGGTTGGTGGTTTTTGTACTGTCAGGTGTAAGTGTGGATTATCGGTTTGAGCAGGCCTGAGTCAAGCGTGGAGACAAACATGTTGGTTTAAATGTAGGAAAGATGTTGCCTGCAGTACGGAGAATAGGATGCTTTATGACTGAAAACTGATGCTTGTATTTTAAATGTGTGAATTTGGTTACAAAACACAACAACATGCCAAGAGGTCACTTCAGGTTCAGGGGTGGAAAACAGATTTATGGCTGTGTGTAATGAGACGGTCCTCTCCGGCACATGCACACCTCCGCTCTCATTTCTCGTGACAGTTAAGGTGAACAGGGAGGCTGATAAACGGGCTGTTCGCAGCGGGGCGTCACATTTTCAGGCTTTTTGAAAAATGTGCTCTCGCTCCAGCTTACAAGGGGAACATGGGACATGTGTCGTCCAGAGCTGGGGAGCGTGTGTGTGCTTGTGTGTGTGTGTTGTTCGGTCCAGCAGTGATCTTTTTCCACCAAACCAGCACTCTGGACTCTGCGTGTCACATTCCCTGGGCAGCCACAATGAATCCCTCTCTCTCGGACAGCAGCCTTACGTCAGCACAGCGGACGGGTACAGGTGATGTAAAGGCTCGGGAATGTATGGAGCCAAACGGAGGTTGGCGGTCCGCAGCGGCAGATCATGATGGCACGTTGGATTTTCTGCTCATTTAAGCAGCTATAATGTATGTTATTTTTATCAACAGCGGATCAGATGACTGCTTGTGTATGAAAAGGGCTTTTACCGGTAAACCCACAGAGAAGCGTTGTGTGACTCTGCAGCTTCCGCTCAGCTTTATGGCCTCTTTCAGCTCATTGTCTTAATGTGCCCAGCTCTAAAAAAGGGGAAGACACAGTTGGTGACTGATGAACCCGGCTGAGCATTTAGCAGCCAGATATTTCCAGCAGGAACCAGCTTCTGGGATGCTAATGTTCCTCAATGTTCCTCTGCTGCTGTTTGCCAGTTTTCATCATAACAAACTCTACGGTCATAATATGTCAAATATGTCACTTTGCTGCACCTTGGAGGCAGATATATTCAGTTAAAAGCAGGAATTTAACAGGTTTATGCTGCTTTAATGCACATACAGGAACACACATTTGTATGAAAGGTATCTTACCACCTGCTTTATGTTTAATCCCAGTAAAGCCAGTTGATCTTTAGCCTCTCTAATTAGTCTGCGACTGGGCCGTCACGTCAGTGTGCCGCTGTGTGAACTCACACTTACAGTTTGTCCTATGAGAGGTGTGTAAGCCCCTTAAGTCTAGTGTTTGTACCTGTGTGGAAGAGGGAACAGGTTCACCGTACGGCCACGTCGACCTGAATAAATCACAACAAGCAACATCGACGAAATGATCATTCTACTGTGTTGATGCGAGTTCAGATTTCTGTTCTGTGACCTCAGCTTAGGCCTCTCAGTCACAGTGAGGTGCCACATGGATATGGTCTTATGCACATACACACACACACACAAACACACACACACACACAGCAGTCCCCGGTGCATTTAACGAGCAAACACTTTAATTGTGTGGAGTTATTGAGGCATGAGGTCAGACAGGGGTTTTCTGCCAGCGAGGCACAATATGGTCCTGTTGGAGTCTGATGTGCATTCAAGTCACACTGCAGTGATTTCTATACGTCCTCCTGAACCATAAGCTTCAGTCAGTATGTTTGAAATTAATTGTTAGACCTTTTAAGTTGCTCTTTTTTTTTCTCTGATCAGAACAACAAACTTCATGCTTCACATTCAGTGTCGTCATTCTGGGATGTTAAATAAAGAAATATTTTTTCTTTGGATTCCTAATGGTAATAACTCCTAATGGTAATATTCTCCTAAATAAGCTCAGGGTTTATCAGCCCTAAATATGTTTGGGAGAATAATTAGACATCATATGAGACAATACTGAACATAAAAACGTTTATTAAAAGTTTAAGTTAAAACTGTCGGATAAAATGGATAAAAATCCACATCGCAAATAGGGCAATAAAAAGCTTCATTTTAAAATCATTACAAAGGATAAAAACCTCATAGAAAATGGTTTAGATGTTTAAAAACAGTGTCTGGTATTAAATTATGTAACAGTAATAAAATCTTAAAAATACAACAATTTGAACACATTAAATTAAAATGGGATTAAAAGGGTAGTTGGAGTGAAAAGGATCAAATTCATTCACTGTATTCATCACTATAAATGATCATTTAGTGTGCCTCTAGAGGGTTATTGTGGTGTGTGTGTGTGTGTGTGTGTTCAGGCAGTGATCCTGTGTGCTGCTGGCCTTATGGTGATCTCATCGTAGGGCTCAGCCTGTTGTACAGTCAGCTGACCAGCAGACAGCAGCTCTGAAGGAGACAAACGTCACAGTTTAACACCATCACAATGTTTCAATGAGCAGTTCTGTGGAGGTCAGTGAAGAGACTTTTAAAAACATCACGTCTATAATTAACAAATTCTGATGTTTGTTTTATTAATAATATCTGCCTGTTACTGTCTCCGGAAATTTCCAGGTCATCAGTGGAGATCAGAAACATTCTGTGATCAGTGTATGATCATGAGAACAGCAGCGTCTGATTCGCTCACCCAGCAGTCTGTAGAGTGTGTTGGCTGCAGTGCTGCGGTCTGACTCTGGAGGCACCAGAGAGTCAAAGGTGACTTCTCCAAATTTCTGCAAGTTGGAGGAGATCCAACTGGAAAAGATGATCAGAGCATGATGGGATTCAACTACATTACTGTTTCTGTGCCAAAAACCTTGATGAAAAACAAC
>JAOXYL010000055.1:6687782-6700356 GCA_028564955.1 Terapon puta
ACACATACATATATACATATATGGTGTGCCACTATATGTGAGTAAATGTTTCTTGATAATATTACAGTTTTCAATGTGACAGTCAGTTGCATGTAGACTCAAAACTGTAAAAACCTTTGCTATGTGTAAAGTTGTTGGAGCCTAAGAATCTGAAGCACTAACTCTACAACACTAAACATGAAATCAAAAACCAGTATTGTCACCCTAATGACAAGTAACCCAAAAAAACCCAACAAAAATAGGCAACCACTGGAAGGTCCTCTGTCAAAATAGTTGGTTAACGGATTTATAATTAACTTTGCAAAGTGTGAATGTGCAGGCCAACAACCGACTACAATTAAAATCACTTGCGGGCCTTGTGGGGCCACCAAGAAGCCAAGCGTAGTTTGCTTTTGTGTTAGGGTGGCTGTTTGGGGACAACTGCTCCACCACATGCGTCGCCCTAGATGAGACTCTTCAGAGAATTCAGGGGCTCTAAGAACTGCTACAGCTTGCACCCTGCACCCCCCCCCCACCCCTTCCCACACACACACCTCTTCTTTTTTGTTGTCTCTCTCTGGGAGGTGTGTGAGGAAACAGAATAATCACAACAATAAAATGGCAAAACAGAGAAAGTGGGCGAGAGAGAAACCCTTGACACGTCAGTGGAAAGTCAGCGTCACCGCCTTGACTTCAGCGCAGTGGCCGACGCCAGCAATGACCTCCTCGCCTGTGAAAACCAAACCTGTACCTGGGGCCGTCTGCAGCCACCCGCCCCGCCGCTGCAGAGATAATTAAGTACGAACCGCGGGGCAGGAGAGTCCATAAACACGGCCGTCACCCCGTCACCACTTGCGCCCACGCCAGAGCTGCATTCGAATGCTGATGAATTCAATTAGGCATGCGTTCAGATGCATTAAGGCGGCGAGTGAATGTGAGGCACGTACAGCGCAGAGGCCGCTGTAACGAGCATTTGTGCCTGCGCTCTGGTCTACGCCCTCACATGCGTCTCCACCCAGTGCATTACATGAGGCTTATTGTGTTATTCTTCTGCTCTCAGATTCTGAATGTAATGCGTCACTCTCATGAGGTTTAATTGGGATTTTTTTTTTTCAATCATCTGCCCAGGGAAGAGTTTTTGCTGAGTGTGTTTTGCTGAAGTTGTTCCATCAGTCATGTAGTGAGACACCGAGGGCCACATTTAGTCGTGTCGGGATTCTAGAGGGCTTCCTTAACTACATAATATACCTGTTGTTGCACAAATCCACACAACTAACCTGACCATCTGCTCCGATTTGGGTAAAACCACAGGAGGTATGTGTGCAGCTTGAAGCTGGAATTTCCTGATGATTCCTGTTTTTTTTTTTTTTTTCTCTCACAGATTACAACAGCAGCGATCAGAAGACGGCGTGCAGAAGACACGAGCTCTACGTCAGCTTCAGAGAGCTGGGCTGGCAGGTAGAGAACCTTTTCTTATTCGATACATCCAAACCGGCCTTAATGTGTGGCGTTTATGGGTTTCTTGCACGATCCGTTCTCTCTCTATACACGCAGACACGAAGGGAGTTTGCAGAATGAACACGGGGGAGTAAAATGCACACATGTTTCGGCCATGTCCTCTTCAATGTGCAATAGTCATTAAGCCTCAGGACCGTTATTTTAAACTCCTACCAACAATAAGTGTCAGTCAGTTTATCTCCAGCACGTGTATCGAGTAGCTGCCTCTCAGAGGATAAGTGTCATCATATTTGCTTTCTCAAAATCTCCTCTTCGTAACTTTGAAGGTGGCCTGTAGTAATTTTTCTTGTAAACAAAAAAAAGGTTATATTACATCCAGTTCCACATGGCCTGTTACCACCCCCTGTTGATCACTGAAATAGTGTAAAACCACTGATAAGACCTTGTATCACCCAACACGCTGCAAGTGCATCTCAGAGGAACACATTACCGAAAACAAGCACTGTAATCTAAAATCTAACAATACTGTTATCAATACTCATTGTTGAGGGCAGTTTAAAAGGACTGAATCTTAAAGCTAAATGACTATTCCATGGTGAGGTAAACATCTCCCATGAGGTCAGTATATTTGCTATACCTGCTATAAAAGAGCAGTGGACTGAACTGTTTAACATTGTGGACGGTGCCACTTCAGTTCAGTGCATCATTTACTGTTTATTCAAATTATAAACAGCACTGACTCTAGAACTGCTAAACAAAGGTAGTTAAAAGAGAAAACGCCTGCTAAAGTAGCTTGATGGGAGTAGACTCAAATCACAGACTGTGTGTGTGTGTGTGTGTGTGTGTGTGTGTGTTTACAAGGAGACAGACTGAGGAATAAATAGAGGGGCAAAGTTGCGTACATCCCTCCAAACAAGCTTTGAGCTGTTAACACAGCACTGACATCTAGAGGGAGACTGCCAGCACTCTCGCTTTCTGTCAGACACACACACACACACACACCAGCAGCGCACGCGCACACATGCACACGCACACAGGAAGGGAGCTGGATAGAAAGAGAGAAAAGAAAAGAGAAATACAGAGAGATCGGCACAGACAGGAAGGTACACTAGATAAAAAAAACACACAAAAACAAGTTAGAAAGAAGTAAAACATGCAGAGAATTTGTCAGAGCGAAACAGTAAGACGCGGAGAGGAAGGAAGGAAGGAGGAGAGAAGTATTGCTTCCTTGAGCGATTCCACAGACCGAAGTGTTTGAGCAGAGATTTGTCCTCAGAGACGAGGTTAACACTGGATTTACATACAGGAGGCAGGTGGGCTGGAACCAGATATGACCCCCTCTGCTGTCCCAACACAAAGACTCACAGTTCGGCCTCTCTGACAGTTATTCAGTCAGATGGTTTATTTACTCGACCTGGTTGATTTTATCTGCTCTGACCGTGCTGCGCTTTATGTGTGCTCTCGTGTTTTTCTCTCAGGACTGGATCATTGCTCCCGAAGGCTACGCCGCCAACTACTGTGACGGAGAGTGCTCCTTCCCCCTCAACGCCCACATGAACGCCACCAACCACGCCATCGTACAGACACTGGTAAGACCAACCCACAGGAGTTCACTGTGCTCGGTATTATCATATGAGAAGCCCTCCCTGCCAGGTTTCTGTGATAATATGTATTGAAAAAGAGTTGCATTCTGGGAATTGTAGTGCTGTGCTCTGTCTGAATATCTCTGCTGCTTCAAAGCTAAATTGCTTTAAGACTTATCTCTGCTTTCATTTGTATTTGTTGAAGTGTTCCAGACTTAAACCCCAAGTCTGTAAATGGTGCACTGAGCTGATGATTGACAGTTCAAAGAGCTTAAAAGTACTTTCTCCGATCTTCAGGTACACCTGATGAACCCCGAGAATGTGCCAAAGCCGTGCTGCGCCCCCACCAAGCTCCACGCCATCTCGGTGCTCTACTTCGACGACAACTCCAACGTCATACTGAAGAAGTACAAGAACATGGTGGTACGGGCCTGCGGCTGCCACTGACACAGGCATCGAGGGCCGACGACGCTCGATTCGAAGTCGGGTTGGCAAAGGTGCCGAAGCTGCACCAGAGACTCCTGGGCGACGTTGACCTCGACTAGACACAATCGCTTCCCGTCCAAAATCCTCAGCCTGCAAAGAACGTCCGCCTTGGAAGATCATTACCACGCTCTGTTCTAATGCTATCGGACAGTTCAAAACACCCATCTAATAACAAGAACGTTTATCTTCATCAAACAAAGAGGGCACCTGATGGAGGTCGTCTTTAGGCAACTTCAACTTACTCCCGTGTCGAGCCACCTTCTCTTTTAGCTGTGGAGTCTTCACTTCATGGGTCTGCAACCGAATGAATGACTGCGTGTGCGTGTGTTGGGAAGATGGAGTGTTTAAGTTTGTATATTATGTGTTTATGGAAGTGTGTGTATGAACGCCAGAGAGGCTACCACCCTCTCCCCCACTGAGAGGGCGAGGGCAAAACTGAACTGTTGTGGGACCAGTCCGAGCGCTGCTTTCCTTCCCTCCTCCTCCTCCTCTCCTACAAAATAAAACACATGGTGTATCGAACACTTACTGATGAACAACTTCTCTACAGAGCACGGCCCTGGGAAGTTGACGCTGAAAACCGTCAGGAGTCAGTGACATCAACCTGGTCAAATATGTATTAATGGTTTGAGTGAGATGGGAAAATACAAACCAAGTTTCCTTTGCAGTGCAAATGTTAACTCCAACAAATAGTGAGTGATACATTGGAGTCAGTAGATTCATATTTCCTTCCTCTTTCCTAATGTATTTTCTTCTCAAGCCATATTTGCCCTCCTAAAATATAATATGGACTGAACCAAAGTGACCGCAGGCTATTTTAGTAGTGCACTGCTCCAAATATCCCCTCCGTGTCAATATTTGCCGGGCTCACGCTGAGCTGCGATTCACCAGCCTGGTTCAACATGATGCATGTTGTGGCTAAACTGATGTTTTTCTCCAAAGAACCGAAGAATACGGCCTTATCCCTCCGACATACCGCAAATGGCCATTTCCATGTTGCTGTACTCGCAAAGTTAACAAACGCTTCCACCCCTGACAACCCATCAAGAAATCGTGGAAAAACATTTAGCGAGTCAAAAACAGCCAGCAGGACAGCCTCCGTGCCAGCTTTCTGAAATTAGCCCTTTGCTTTTTCAACCCTGAGGGTAAAATTATGTGTCCAGTGGCAACGTCTTTCCAATTGAACATGTTACTGTGAGCTTTGAATGACATGGAGTTTTTTTAGAGAGCATATTTTAATGAAAAACTAATAAGAATCAAAATACCTTACGTGCCTAACCAATCATAAATTACAAAATATACCTCTGGTAAGCTGCTGTTTACATTTGTGATCATGTTTAGACTGTTTTTTTGTAAATACTTGTACATTCTCAGCTTATTTATTGCACCTTTTATTAAAAAGAAAAATCACATACCTTATTAACAGAGACAGATGCAAGAACAAAATGAAAATACAAAGTTATTTTTGAAAAAGATTTTATTATGAAATCTCATGTTACAACTTGCCATTATTCACTCTTTTTGTACAAAATCCATGGGTAGTGCACAACCCATGACTCACAAGGAAAAAATACTTCTGTCACTGGAGTTCCTTAGACCATGTGCTATCCATAAAAACTTTTACTGACAAAAAACTGCTGTGTCTCTGGCCGTTTGTGTACCTGGGTTAGACAATAAATGGTGCCCTGCATCACGCAGCACATTCTTTTCACATAACCTGGGTCAAAGAGCAGTCGCAGTGCAACAAGCGCTGTCCAACAGGTGGGTGAAGTCACAGAAAGACTGACTTTTAATGGAAAAACTGTAAACGCTATTAGAACCAGGTCTGTGAAAGATTACATTTTCTTGGCCTTCGACTGATTTGTGGGTTGACAGTTGTAATTCAGCACACAGCAGATTAAACAAGTTTTCAGTTTGTATAATCCATCTCACCGGTGGTTTTAGTCAGAGTTGGAAATTAAATCCAGCCACAGTACAGTTTATTTTGGTTGAATTTGGTAAATGATGCTTCTTTTTCCAGATCATGTGACTGGTGAGCAGCTGCTGTAGCTGTGTGTTACCTCATCACCCCACTATCCATGGAGACAATCGACACTTCTGTTTTGTCCATACTTTTGGGTCCCTTCACAGCATGACTTCAGGAAAAATGACATCTAGAAGTTATATTTAGGACCATGAAAAGTTCAGACCCAAGATGCAGCTGGTTGAATCACAAAGGTAACAATAGATCACAATCATAGTCAGAAAGGTGATATGATGCTAGCTAGCCCGCCGAAAACGTCCCATTCTCTCCTGGAAAAGGTGAACAGGAGAAGAGCACGATCACTGGTTCAATACCGTCTGAGTGAACGCTTAACATTCACATTTCTTGTACATCTTGGGGATTAAAAAACAAGAGCCAGTTTGGACAAAGAATTTGTACTGAGCTGCATTTGTTGTATGTTTGTGAACAAAAAGAAAACAAAGAAGCGGTAGAAACTCTACAGATGTTTAGTAATGGAGATATGGGGCGACATGGTCCAGGCCTGAGACCCTGAAAGCTAGAGGGAGTAGGGAGGGGTGTCGGATTGAGATCACAGGAGTCAGAAAATGATTGACAGTTGAGATGTTTCAACTTACAGACATGATCTAATTCAGGTTATTTCCGAAAGGTGAAAAACCTCACGACAGAGAGGAAATAATAAAAGAAGTGGCTTTGTCAGACTCCTGTGACGACAACAATGCCTCCGTCACTGCTTCCTCCAGTCTGTTCGGGCGTTTCCCTGAGAGTTAAGTCAGATAGGCCATCACTGGCATGGATAGAAAGCACTCTCAACTTAACACTCAACTTCACATTTATGTGATAACCTTTTACTCGACAGTACCTTAACATTAATGGCTTATGATTTAACAACAGATCCCATGTATAAAATTTTGCATTTATAAAAAGTCAAATGGCTACAGAAGTTTATCAGAAACAATTCGCTGTAATGGGTATAAAGTGGGACACCTGTCCTTTAGTGCGACTCTTTTTATAAACAAGTGTGTATTTGTGCGAGGAAATCTGGTTCTGATTGATTGAGCAGTGCTTGCAAAGTGGTTGTCAGACACATTACTTCATTTGCAGATTCAACCAATCTGATTCTCCGTGTTCGGAGATTTTAAGGTTGGGCAACAGCAATGAGAAATACATTCACATCTCAAACACTCTGCTGAATCATTCTGTCCTTGAACAGCGGACAAAGAGCGGACTGCATCAGTTTGTCATTGGCTGACTCCTTTCTGAAGAGAACCCGAGTGGAGAGAGAGATAGAGAGAGTTTTGGCTACAGTAGGAGAGAGAGTGGTGTCCTACTGGCCAGTTATGCAGTGTGGAGGAGCGGAGTGGTGTAGAGCTGAATGCTGACTCGACTGTTTCTACAGCTCGTCTCTCGCCTGCCTCATCACGAAGCTGTGCAGGCTCTCCAGGTCCCGGCCGCCATGGTGCTCGTCGCCCTGCTCCCCTGCTCTAAAGATGATCAGAGTGGGGTAACCTCGGACCTGAACAAAGAGGGAAGAAGGGGAGTGGCTTTGTCAGCTCATCACATTCAGCGTGAAAATATTTCACAGGTAAAATAATGACAGGATGCCAGAGCGAAAACTACCACTTTATACTCCTAAAATCTTTTTACTCCTCTCTTGGTCAGAGTCTTGGTCTGTCCACATGATGTTTTACATACAAACACACCATATGCTAAGATACAGAAACGAAACACATTTTATCGTTCAAACTTTCAGAAAGATGACTCAACTGTGGATCTTGAACTCTGACGCAGCGATTCTGTAAGCAGGACAATGTACATTGTACAGTGACAGACTGGCTTAATGATTACCCATTTGATTTCAAACTTTACAAGAGATTTACAAATAAATCGAACTGTAATGGACCTTTTAAAGATCTACAGAGACTTAAACTGATTTAATGTAATGTGTGTCTTCATTTCTTTACGCAGAAATTGTACGCTCCTTTAAATCAAGACAAGAGGTCTTGATTTAACATCTTCACACCCTTCAATTCTAAAAACTTGTCCATATTTCATAATGTCTTGCGGGTTCCTCTCAATAACGTCATTCAGACTCCACTAGGCAAAGCTCTGTGTGTGTGTGTGTGTGTGTGTGTGTGTGTGTGTGTGTGTGTGTGAACATTCCTTAACCAATGTGTTAAATCTGCTTTGAGATTACAGTCCGTAGCATCTAATTAAAGTATGTGACAGTCGTATTGTTTTATGGCTCTGTGATACAACCACCGTCTTCATTTTATTGCATCCAGCACAACACACTTAATCTTGATGAAATGAAAAAGCTGACAGGCGGGGTACGTGAGAGAAAGAGCTCTACAGGGTTTTGACGGTGTCTTGCAGTGTAAATTGTGGATGACACTTGTGGACTTACAGAGTACTTGTTGCACAGTGTGCGCTCAACAGTGCAGTCCACTTTGGCGATCTTGACGTCAGTGAGGCCAGGAAACTCCTTCTTGGAAAGATCCTCCCATGTTGGCGCGAGGTTCTTACAGTGGCCACACCTGCAGCGGAGAGCGGGATAACACAGGAATTACATCACTCATGCTGGCTGAGAAAATGTTGAAAATTAGCATCAGTGAGCGTTACCTTCAAACATACAACAAATATGACAGAAACACATCATGTATTTCTGATTTTATTTGAAATTCTGCTTCTACAGCTACGTTAAATCCGAGGGATTGTAATGTCATTCGTTCCGATGACGACCTTACCACGGAGCGTAGAATTTGATGAAGGTGAAGCCGCTGGCCACCGTCTCGTCAAAGTTGTCCTCAGTCAGGTTCAACACGCCAGACTGCAGAGGAGAAAGAAACTGATCATCATCATACTGTCCTGAACTGTGACGACTATCATGGTTGTGTGATGAAAACCAGGATGGTTAGCGCAGGATGTCAGAGCGTTTCATACCAAGGAGCAGGTAGGATTAAACATCACAGGTGCATTCAGTTTAACAACAACAACAACAGCTGCTGCCCACTGCTTCACGGATGATGTCATTGTCATCTGATATTCTGGCATCCATCAGCAGGAAATAGCTGGCCTGACCACAATTGCTGGTTGAGAGGCACGCGGCTGAGTCGGTGCAACGTGCAGGTAAAGATGGCCGCCACATGTTTGGTTCACCATAATGAAACATGAGTGGTTCCCCTGCACCGTAAAGCGAGAGTCTATCGCGCCTTTGCAGCTGCTCAAGCAAAGCAGATTCCTGATTAAAGTCGTCATAATAACATATGGGCCGTGATGGCAGCATTCTGCACATGATGTTAAAACTGTTAGAATTAGAACAGTTTTATAGGTATGAAGCCTTTCAAGTGCTTAGCAGAATAATTTCTACATATTACCATTTTATTATTTTTCAAAATTGTTTTTGACAGTATGGATACCTGGGGGATGTTCCATCAACGTCGCTAAAGAAAGTCAAGCTGGCTTCAGAAAGCCTCGCTTGAACTAACACCATCTCAAAATTAAGCCTCAAGTCGTTCCACTAACACATTTCAGTTTCATCTGATCGAGGCTGATTCAAGCTCGGCTGTGTGCGAGTGCCTGAGGAACGTAAAAAACCCTGACGAGTAGATGGGAGAAAAGCGGATCGTGCGAGAGGAAAGTGCAGCGAGAGCTTCTTTTAATCAGCAGAAACACGGCTGCAATTAATTGAGGGAGATCGTATGAAAAACAACAGAAAAAAACATAAGCTGACAGACTAAAGTTCAATCCTATTGTTTCATGTTACATGTTTATTTATCTTTAATCTTAATTCTCTTTACTCTTTTCTTTCATTTTCATCTATGTGTAATGTGCTGCATAAATAAACTGGTCTTGCTTTTTTAATTTATTAATAAATAAGCATTCAAATAACCACACAGTGCAACTGTATTATCAGTAGTATTAGGCTAGTGTTATTAGATTTATATTTAAAATAATGATATAGAAGAAGACTTTGCTTGGGATCCAAAGCGTCACTGATTCAAATCCCAGGGATCACAAGTGTTCATTGAAATTGCACAATACATACAAATTATTTTTTTTATGAGCATATTTTTATTAGTTTTCCCTTTTACTTTCATTATGGAGGAGACATTACATTACAAAAATAGGTCACTGAAATCTCCTTCTGCACACTGAGGTCAGCGTATGTTAGCCACACTTTCATAGTGACCCCTCCTCCATTGTGGGGGTTGCATTCCAGAAACAACCGCGAAAGATGAAAAACGATGTTTCTACTTTGTGGATTTTTGCATTAAAATAATAACTATATAAATATTGCTATTTTAATACATTTTAAACTCCCCCACACTTATAAACATTTCCCACTATACAATATAAACCTTTTATATTCTTAGATATTAGTTAAAATTCTCCTGCAGAAATCTGAACCTGCATAAAATCTGTGATATATATTTAGTTTCCTTGGCACACACCTAAACTAAGCTCGACAGTCAGCGTGCCCCAGAGCAGGCTAGCTCTGCGGCATGAGTTACTATAATTACTCAGCGGGCATTCAAATAAGCCACAATGACGGAACGCAACTCTCTCTTAAATGAGCCAGACTTATCGAAATAAGCCAGGCTTTCCCTTAATCCAGCTTTGTGGAACACCCCTCGGCTCACAAAGCCAAACAGCAGTATTTGTTCTTTGTGTTGTCCACACCCACCTTCACCTCCTCTTTGGCTGGCTCTTCAGTGGGGATCTCGTTTGCTTTTTGTCCCTCACTTGGTTCCTGCTCAGCCTCCGCAGCGACAGAAGCCTTCAGCTGGTTGTCCACGAAGTCTTTGAAAGAGTCCAGGTCTCTCTTTCCTTTGTACTGCTCTGTCTACAAACCACACAAGAATTATTACCTTGGTGCTACTGCCATAATTTATTTTCTATCGACCTCTGAGACTCAGTGTTGACCCTGCAGGGTTGGGCTTGCTTTATGGGAACCATATAACTGATAATTGATAGAATTATGTGACAATAACTAAACAATAAACTGAAACACGTTTTAGCTTGGACCAAATGTTCATTCATTATTTCCAATCATAATCAAATAAATGTCAAAGAAAAACATGACAGCTAGATTGAGGCCAAAGAGTGAGCCCAGTGGTTGCACATGCAATGTTGAGAAAGTAAAATCAGAAGAAAACCAAAACTTATTATATACCTTCTGTCCGTTGTAGAAGAAGAGCAGTGTGGGATATCCCCGTACACCGTTCTCCGAGCACACCTCATAATGCTGTGTACAGTCAACCTGGGGAAGAAATATAAGTGTTATAAAACTTTAATTTTCATTAAACTAAAATGAAAAGTCAATGCAATCACTGTGAATGTGCTTATGATGCAGTTTTCAATAAACAGTGTGCAAACAGGTCACCTTTCCTATCTTGACGTCTTCAGAGTGTTCAAAGGTGGTGGCCAGCTGCTCCCAGGTTGGGGCCATGGCTTTGCAGTGTCCACACCATGGGGCAAAGAACTTCACAAAATGTGCACCTGAGACAAGAGGCGAAAGGCAATATGAGAAAAACAAACCCTCGACTATTAGCCAGAGAATTAATGAACAAATGAAAAAAAAAAAAAATTTAAAAAGAACAAAATAAATGGAAAGTAAAGTGAACACAGCGAACACTTATCTCCATATGAACAGATTTACACACAGGAGCACAATTCTGTACAAAAGTGAGTCTGAACATGTGTTCAAATGTTTGATTTGATGGAGTGACCTAAAAAAAAAAAAAAACTGATTCCACTACAAACTCCTGCCTGCTGTAAATGAACACATACACCACTTCTACAGAGGTTACATGCAACCAATTACACAACGTTTATTGCAGCTCTGTTGCCAAGATGTGAAGGTGGGGCCAATAAACCCTGTTTAAAAAAAAAAAAAAGCCCACTTCAGACTGCCTATTTTCGTCTCCAAACAAGAAATCATTTATTTTTCCTCAAAACCAAAACACTTCAACTTCAGCGTGAGAGCCACAATTTCAATGAGACAATTATCGCAGGCAGTGTTTATTTTTGCAGTCGTTGTCTGAAAATCCCGAAACATGAGGCGACAGCAGACAGGTGTTACACAGTGGGTTCATGCTGACCGATGACGTTGACTGTGGCTCAGGCACTCGTGCTGAAATGTCAGTTATGTCAATCAAGGCAATGAGGAGTTTCCATTCCCCAACGAGGGATTTAGAAACAAAAGCTAAATGTGGTTGAAAACTGAAAGAACATTTACAAATTGAAACAAAACAGAAATTGTTTTCCTGCTGCAAGAGGATGCAGCTGCATAAACACACAAGATAAAGTTAACTATTCATTTTCATAGGTTGGTGATACATCAGCACTTTTGCAAAGCATTGTGAGTATTTTACTAGATGGTTACCTTTGGCTATGTGCGCCTTGAAGTTGAGGACAGTCAGCTCATACATTCCCTGCTTTGGCTCCGGGGCTTTAGGAGGCTCCAGTTCAGTCTCCGGTTCCTGGAGGACACAAGAGAGAAATCTATGAGCTACTGTTCTTTCATTATGATGGTCAATAGTTTAAAAACTTGAGGTTCTGACTGAAAGAACAACTCACTGAAGGGTCCTCCTGGAGAGTCTTCAGCATCCAGGTCTCCAGAGACTGTAGATCTCTGGGCCCCTGGTACTTCACTGCCTCCTGGTCTGGCTTAAACAACTTCAGCCTATACAGAAGAATAGTTTGAATTGAATGAACTGTGGTGTGTAATACCTTTCATTACATCTAAAGCTTACACAAGAAAGCTGACTAAACAGTCCATGCATGCATCAGTCAATTTCAGGCCCGTTTCACGGCTACAATTTTTGTGAAATATTCTCAAATCAATTAGGCTCTGACAATTCAGGTAATTCTAAGGGTGCGAATGCTGACTGCACAGACGCTTTTCCAAATAGTCTATTCAAACACCATAACAAGTTTTAGCATGTCATTGTCAGCTATAAAAGTTCTGTCAGTTGTTATCTAGCGACTGTTTGCAGACACAGCATGCAGTCAGCAACATCCGCCATTTTAAGAGGATGTCATTAAGATACGGGCAGAAAAT
>JAOXYL010000055.1:6733341-6744569 GCA_028564955.1 Terapon puta
ACACACACACACACACACACACACACACATGCACACATACACAAAAATTATCCCGCGCCAGACCAAAGAGACAGATGACACCCAGCATGAAGCTAAAGCCAAATCTGTAAGCATCCGCTGCGATCCAGCTGGCTAGCCCTAGGGTACCTGTCTCTGCGAAGTGGAATCAGCGTCACCCCCGTGAGCTGTCAAATTAGCTCACAGGGCTGGAAATGCTGAAGAGATTTGGCCCCTCGTTGTGGAAGAGCAAAAAAATAAGGGGGGAAGGGAGGGTGGTATTAAAAAAAAAAAATTAATTCATCCTCCTGTTGGGAAAAATGGTTGAACTCCCAATAACATCAAAATGAGAAAAGGTGCAGTTATCGGTGTGAACCTGTGCGAGGGGAGGCTTAGTGATGAAGATGTGCACAGGACACATGTTTACACACACACACATGCACACACACACATACTAACCCAACAACACTAACACACACACACACATGTGTGTGCACATACATGCTGATACTAGCGGATGTACATGCTCAGGCACAGAAAAAAAACTGTTATTGCATACACACAACTTGCACACACATATACACAAATGTACTCTGTGTTCATTCACACACACATGCACAGACGCACACACACACATACACACACACAGACTCACATACACAGTGCCAGGGGCAAGTTTTCAATTACTGCCAGTGCTAAGCAGTCACCTGGGAGAGATGTACCATGTTTGAGTGGAAAGGCATTTCCAACCAAGATTTTTTTTTTTTTACCTCTCCTTGTCCCAGTTGTAAGACAGCTGTGAATGTCAGGCACATGATCAAAAATGACATTAAGCAAAACATTAAATGTTTCCTCTGTGAACATTTACATCACAGGAAATGATCAAGGAGAGCCTGTCTGAGAGGGGAGATTTAAAACAACTGTTGAATGTGTAAAAAGGTGCATGATTGAAAGCCCTAAGGGTTAACTTGTCAATTTAGTCAAGATTAGATGAAGTAGTTACCGTGAAAAGCTGAAAACACAGTTCATTTAGTTTTTAAGTGCAGCAGCATGAAGGGAGACATCGCGCAGTAAATCAACTTAAATACATAAAAGACATAAATGATTGGAAGACATAAGAAACGACAAGTTTTCCAACTGAGAGCTGCTGCTTTGTTCACCTCATCACTAAGAAATCTTTAATGTACTTTATCTTTTGAAAAGTAAATGACAAAAATGAATTATGTGAATTGAGGGGCTGAACCTTTCGTTAATGTTTCTCTACATACAGTAATGAAAGCATCCTCCTCCCAAACAAATGACCCCCAAGTAAATCAAAATGATGTTAGTTCATAAAATTGGTATCATTATTTTTGCCATAGATGATTAAAAAATCATGTTACAAATTTAAGGTATTATAACCTGATTGAACCTTGAATATATTAATGGAACAAATAACAGAAATATGTCTGGAGGAAAGTTAAAGCAAAAAACTTCTGTCTATTTGAACTCAAGTGTAAATACTGAATTTGAATCAGTTTTGGTGGTTGAAAGGATCAATTACATGACTTTCACTCTAGAGATCAGTGGTCAAATTCTTTTCCACCCGTGGTGCAGATTGTATTTTGCCTACTGATGTTTGAGTGCCAATAGCATTGTTTAAAAAAAGTCCAAATACATAACTCTCTGCTTTTATGATTCCCCTCAATTCACTTCCCCTCCGTTACTGTAATCCTTTCAGAAAATTAAGTAAAATATTTTCAGGTCAGTGGAGCATGCAAAATGTTAAATTAGCAAACTTACAGCTCAATCTAATAAAAAACTCTCTCCAATGATATATTTAACCAAAAGTGAATGTTTTCTCAGATTTTTTTTTTTTTCGCTTTAACTATTTCCAAATGGCATAATTCTTCTACAAAACCTCCCTGCAGAAAGTAAGGAAAGTTACCAACTCCAAAATAAATAACCTACCATGATTTCCATTCTGTCCCATTATGAAAAATGAGACCTCTTTGAGCAGCTACAGAGCTTCATGCACAGAGCTAAAAAATGAATTGAGGGTTTGTTCATTTTTCTGTCTTTGACTCGCTGCAGTGCACTGCCTGAAAAACTATGCTTATATCCTATTACAGATAAATAAATAAAAGATGGCTGCCAGGTTTTAGGCAGGGTGAAGTCCTTCTGGGCTCAAAGTGTCCCTGCCATGCTGGCACGTTAATAGCCACAGCAGGTCCTCTGTGTGTGAGGTGACACGGACAATAGTGAGGAGGGAGGGACTGCCAACAACAACACTGCTCCCTGGTGTGTGTGACAACATGTTGACCCCTTTGGAGCGCCTGTCCTGCCCTGAGACAGACCAGTGTGTGTGTGTGTGTGTGTGTGTGTGTGTGTGTGTGTGTGTGTGCGACTTGTGCGTAAGGGTGTAAGATGGAACCTGACAGGAGTTTAGCGCTGATGACCACTATGGCGAGAGATGGCAGCGCTCCTCCTTGAGGGAGATACTGTCACTCCTCTATGTTTGTATGAGTGTGGGTGTGTGATTGTTCTTACTTGCTGAGTTTCTTGAGACTTTAAAAATGTGCTGAAATAAAACACAGCATACGATCGAAATTTTCACCCAAGAAATATCAGAATTGTGGTTTTTGATATGAAATATGTACTAATATAGAACTAATGTATTTCACACACACACATCACTGAGAGACGCAGTTGGAAGTTGACTGAATTTTTAGCTATCCTCACATCATGAAAGCAATTCTGGTTGTTCTTACACATGATTGTCCTCTCCCATCATGTCCCCATCATCTCTCAAGAGAGAACAGAGTTATATACCATTTTACAGATTTTATATGATTTATCTATTTAGATTTAGCCCGTATTTATCCAAGTAACTCCCGCTGAGTTTGGAGTCCTTTCTGCAGACTTTGCTATGATGGAAGCAAAAAAAGTGCAGAAAGTTGCAAAAGCAGAAAACAGACTAAAACTACTAAAACACATAGTGACGTTCAGATAAGAGTAAAAATAGGAAATGGACAAACACAATTCAAATGAGACACAGAATAAAGAATTTCCATTCTGTCTGTGAAACTGGATCAGTGGTGGAAAAATAACATTTATCGATGCCTCTGTGTGACCTGTGCGAGTAAACAAGAACAACAGTGAGAATATCGGCTCTTTCTGTTTCTAGTAGCTGTTCTTTATACCTGCCACTCAGTCAGATTTTTCAGCGGCATCAGCCAACGTGGTGCAGGGTTAAGTTCAGTTTTCAGGATCTGTTTTTACTGCCAAGCAGGTTTTCACGTGCAAGAAATGTGTCTTAGTTTCAAGGTATTTCCATTTCCTACTGCTTTATACTTCATCTTTGCTACAATCCAGAGTGAAAATATACATATAATCGATCATTTAAATTAATACTTACTACATATAAATGATCATATATTACTACAAGTCAAGATTAAAAAACTTTCCTGCTCTTCAGGTATAACTTGCATGGTTTGGTGGAGAGCAGGATCAGAGCACAGAGAGCCCATGATATCTCACTCCTTTGTCTCTGAAGATAAAATATCCATGTTCATATTACCTAGACAAATTTTTCATTGCAGACTAACACCATGCTGAAACATCTTCACAAATGAGACTCTGTCATCCTCGAGCGTGCCGAAAGTTGTGGATTTAAGGCACTTCTGCTCGCCTTCATCATTCGGCTCTGCCACTCTTCTTCTGTTCTCTTTTTCTCTTCTCTTCCTCTCTTGTCCTCCTCTCTTCTTCTCCCCTCTTCTATCTGCTGCTGTTTGTCCCTGGAGGTGCTCTCTTAATGTCTTTGACTAAACTTCAGCCAGCCTTGGCAGTGACGGTGCCCCATAGGAACACAGTTGAGAGGAGACCAATATGATTGTAATGGAGGGTTTGCGGGCAGGGTCTATCACACTGTGTCACCTATAAAAAGCACAAAAGCCAACTGACGGGGTGCATAACACTCCTGGCTACAGAGATACAAAAAAAAAAAAAAGTCATATAAGCTACTCAAGTGTTCCATAGTGACGCTGTGGAGAGAGGGGACATTTTCATTTTTGTCTTTGTGTTGTGTCACACTCACCACTGAAGCAACGAAGATTACCGTGTCACATTAGCTGTACAGGGAAGTTTTCTTTTTCTTTTTTTTTTTTAAGGAAAGCCTTATGGAAAGGTGACATCTTGTTTTCATGCCATAATGAAGAATGTGCAAGTTTTTAAAAGCGCTCAAAGATCACTTCAGTTTTTATGAAATCCGGCCTTGGGATGAATGCAGCGCCTTCATTTACAGTGACTGCACCATTTCTGTCACACATGATCGATTTATCAACGATTAAACTGCATCCAGAAATGGATCCAATTGACTAATTTACTTTTTGCTGACCCTGCAACAAGGTTATTGAAACCCAAAACAAGATTCCCGCCTTTATTATGTAAAAAAAAATATGTAAAAAAAAATCAATTTTCAGTGTGTACTTTTCAAAATCGACTTATTCCTCTTGTAACAATAATATTAATAAAGTGCCTGATATAAGTATCACTAACACAAAACACCTACTTGATAATTGTCCGCATAATTTGCATTTCAGCGGTAGAATGCAGTGTGAAATGACATTAGGGCAAATAACACACCGCATTAACACCATGTCAGCACTTGGTGTGTGTCTTAACTTTTTACTTGTATCCATGCATCTGTGTACATTATCTGCGCGTGTGTTTGGATGTGCGTGTGTTTGAGGCACCGTCACATGCTCCTGGCCCTGAGGTTAGTGGATGAATGAAGGCTGTAAAGAGGAGCATGACAGCTGTGAAAGTCACAAGGGGTGTCCGCCAGCGCCGTAAAGAAGGCAAAGTTTCCCTCCCTCTGGGTATGACCATGAGTGTGTGTGTGTGTGTGTGTGCGTGGGTGTGTGTGGACATATATGTCTCTGTGAGGAAATATAATAGTCACACTGTATGTAGCGTGTGCAGGTCTTTCTGAAAAAGCCAGATTAAATATATGGACGCGTTTGTCTGTCTGTTTACATGTGTGAAGCTGGTCCTGGAGCTAAATGCCGCACACTGGGGTCCATTGTGGAGCCTATCAGCACTCTATCAGCGCCCCGCATCCTCCATCCCCTCACCCATCCCTGCGCCTCATCAAGAGCATCTTTCATTGCCGACGCACCCTCCCACCTTCACCCCTGAGGCACAGCAGGGTGTGTGAGTGTGACTGTGCGTTTGTATCCTCGGGATTCACTTCAAAAACCGATGGTTTAGGATGGGTCAGAGTTTGTGAAACGCTGAGGCATCTTTGAGATGGATAGATAGTTCACTGTTTGTGTGTGTGTGTGTTTGTGTGTGTGCGTGCGTGTGTGTAAACCTCAGCGGCACAACATTAGAGGATCAGGAGATACAGAGATGACTTTGTGTTTTCTTGTCCAAATGTCGATTTCACACCACCCTCATTTGCGGCTGCTTTTCAAAGGGCCCAGTGATCAGCTGTGTGTCATGTGCTGTTAAATTTAGCCTGGATGAGGAGCGTTTTTGGTCATCCCTCAAGATCAAATGCTATCAGCTCTGTACTAAAACACACTGTGCACAAACAAACACAAATCCGTAACCGTCCCTCTGGGTCACTAACTTTAGGCAGGAACCGTTTTTTTTGTTTCTTCTTATGATGTTTGGACCTGATGACTTGTGTTCACTTATCCAACGATCAAGCCAATTCACAGAGAGTTCATTGGAGATGCAAATGCCACTTGGATTTTAAGGGTGCAAATTCAGGCCCCTGGCCTTCCAAGTTGAAAACAAGGCCCACCGGCTATTGTACTGTACAACAGGACAGTAATTCATTTCATGGGACATAGTCAGCGAAAATAAAAGCAGCCCTCAACAGCCCTCACCCTGCAAATTTGAGAATTAACTTGCCTTTAACCTTTCAGTGATCTGTTTGTCTTCTGCTTATCCATGCCTGTCACTGGTAGAGACACACGTCTGTGTGCTCAAAAACACTGCCCACCCTTTAGCTAAAGGTTTCTGATAAATGGTACATTTGACCTCCAGATTATATTGGTTGATTTCTGCTGTAGTTCTGCTGGAGCTCTTAATGAACCTAAGTGAATATAATATGATAAGCTATTTTATTCTATAACAGTAGACAGTGTGAGTATTTACAAAGGAGCAAGTAAAAAAGCAAATAATGAATGAATGAATTAAACGAATGTAACCCTTAATCAATTTGAATTCACAATAATTTAACTGTATTATTTAAATATTTGTTAAAATCTTTTGAAATATTTTTAAAAATATTTAACCAGCTCATTTGATGTACAACGGTCCTCAAAAGTCATCAGCATGCAGTGGTTTCCTTTTTTATGCTACAGTACCATACAGATTACATACATACAGCGTGTGAGTTCATGGCTGGGAGCAGAAAAAAAAAATACAAGCATATTTATAAGTTGGATGTCAGACCGTGTAATTATAAAACATGGACTGAAGATGCTTTGCATTCTTTAAGAACTGTTTTCATTTTCTAATTCACTCACTGGTGCAATTTATTCCACACTTGTGGAGCAATTGTGTGTTTCATCCTTTGCCAGGTTGTAGCTCCATGCTCTTAGTCCAGTCCATCACCGGTCAGCACTAAAGCCACTCTCAAACACACAAACACACACACAAATGATAAAATGTGTTTCTGGTTCATCATCATGTCCCATTATCACGAATCAGTCTGAGTCCTTTCACTCACACTGTCTGATGTACTGTCATACTATACAGCCATAATTCATATTCATATCATCACATCATCTCCACCATAACATCCATCTGTCTGTCACTTACTGTTTCTATGGAGCTCTGGATAAAAATACATTATCCCTCATTGGTTTCCCTGCTAAATCTAAAATAATCTAGACCAAGGACATTGGAACAGATTCAGTGTTCTTGTGTCCTCCGATGGCAGACTTTAGTAAAAAATGGGTGAATCATGTTTCCTAAAAAAGAATCAGGGAATATCCGGGGTGGCAGTGTGCGCTGTCTTAATGCAGATCATAGTTGATGGTTTCTTGCTAACATGGAGGTGTAAAGCTAAAAAAAAAAAAAAAAAAAAAAAAGACAAATAATGGCGATTAGATTCATCTTTGAAATGGAAAGATTGGAGCTCACAGCACTGTCAAGAGAAATACTTTTTTATCTGTGTTATTGGATTAATCCCAGCCCAGGGGAAACCGGTGATTCTTGAGGGAGAGTTTACATTTAAATTACTGGAACTTAAGCTCTCTCTTAAATTGTCTGCAGATGGACTCTCCCAGCTTTGGAATAAAATCTTTCGTTTTTACGGTGAATGTATTGTGCCAGGTCATTCCTTACAGCATTCCTCCGTGTCAGCCGTAACCACCAGGCACCACATCCACGTCCTCATTAAAATTAACTAGCTGGTTTTTGCACAAGAATAATAAAGTGAGTGGGGGTCATTAAGTTAACAACTCATATTCAAAGTTAATGGTATGAAACCTTGTTTATGTTCTCTTACATTGTCATCAGCCCCTTGTTTTTTTAATCATTAGTGAAATGAGATGAGTTACAAAGAGAAAGTGCTCTGCATTTAACTCCAGGTTTAAATAAATTAGTCATCTCAAATTAAAACCAAACTGTTGTGATAAAAAAAGACGGGGAATTAAAAATTCACCGTCCTGGTGACGTATGCAGATGAGCTGGAGAAATATGCAAACGAGGAGGCTGTTGCTGTTTTTTTCCCATGGAGGTCAAATTACAGTAAATGGCTGAGGGCAGTGCTCCCTGCCCACCCAGGAGTCTGTCTATTAGCTCCTCACCCCCTCACCCCTCGCCCCTCCAAATATCCTCTATGCTTATTTCAAATGCCATCCTCCCTGCTCTGCTTTTTTTTTTTTTTTTCGAAGTACACCCCCCTGTCACAGGGCTTCAGCTGCAATTACTTTTAGTATCACTTCTCAGTGAGAAGTCAACTTCCCTGGAGGCTTCCTATCAGAACCTATTACAGCAGGGGGGCAGGCTGAAGTTAAGTGGCATGACCTGTGGGTTGGATGGAGCAGGAGGGGGGGATAAATGTATGGCTAATTTGTGGAACATTTGAATAAAGGGAGGAGGATTGTGACAGGGCCACACAATGTGACGGCATGGCAAGAGAGAAGTCCTGGAGTCAACCAAGGCCAAGTGTGCTATAGCATGGAATCATCTTAATCAGATAGTTAAACACATTAAAAACGGTAAAAAAAAAAATGTGTATGACTGTGTGTGACTCAGAAAGAAAGAACATTTTCCACTTTTTTTTTTTTTTTTTTTTCGCTACAGGCCCATTTTCTCATCTCATTCAGCTGAGTGGGTAGCCCCTCTCCTTCTCCTTGTTTTTTTTCTTTTTGTGCCTCCTTCACCCTCAATTCACCTCTTCCCCCCCAGGCCAAAACTATAACCCCATGAATGGTTGCATGACCACACACACACACACACGCAGACGGAGGAATGTGGAGAAGCTGCAGCTGAGGTAGATCGGCAGAAGGGGTGAGGAGCGATCGAGGCGGCTAATTCAACAGTTATCTCGATGTGTGCGTGGGTGTGCGAGACTTAAGGTGCAATCTTGTGCAATCTCCTTGCCCCGGGTCACACATATGTACTTTAGCACCAACGTGCCGAATCAGCCACCCATCTCCCTGATTGATGAGCTGAGTGGTTGCATCTCGTAAAACTCTGGTCTGCGCCACACACCTGGGATCCTTATGCAATCCGAGGTGAGGCAGTGTCTTGCAGGAGACAGAGAGAGATAAAAACAACTTGTGAAGTTCTGTTGGCATGCATACGTACATATGGCAAACTGGTATTTGCAGATTCACAATAGTGATATAAAAGCCTCTGAGCCAGAATCGGAGGTAAGCAGTCAAACAGATGTCTGATGATGTACAACTCCACAGACGGTGACGAAACAGGAGATCAGAGCCTCCATCCATCCATGAGATAGGCCAGCCTCCAAATCAAAACATTAAAGAGCAACTCCATTTTATTACAAGTTTTATTTTTTCAGCCGTCATCTCGACTGGTTTCGATAACACTGTATTCACCGAGTTAAATGCGAAACAGGAGCGCTGCAAAAAATCAGAAAGGACAAGAAATGAAAGGTCAGTCTATTAGACAGGATGTGAACTAGCCAACCGTTCAGCAGCGTTATTTAAGCCACTTTTTCCCCACAACAAAATGAGACGATGAATGCCCACAAAATATACTGTAATTCCTCCTTCATGTCATTTTCACCCTCAACAATCACGACTAGCATCAGGAGATGCTGGAGAAAACACAAGTTGCCCAAGCTGAGATCGGCTTTGTTTATAACCTGAATTTTTGTCCTGCTGTCTTTCTGGTTTCTTCAGACGTCTTCTTGTGAATTTCACAACATTTCCAGATTTGAGCAACTAAGTAAAACAATGGTTCAAGAACTCAGAAAATAAAATCCAACATGTGCTCTGCTCTTTATGGTCATTCCACTCGTTTACTTACACTGAAATCATATCTGCTATATATCCATATTCACCTCTGCAATAACACCACTGCACATCTAACTGCACAAGGCCAAAAAAAAAAAAACGTTTTGCTGTCACAATTGTGTCATCATTTCGTGACACCAACACTACCCTATATGTTTAACTTTACTTCTGTAAAATGCTCAGAAAGATAAAAAAGAAATAAGAATAGTGTATATTTGCTCATCGCCACAGCTTCCTGTTATGAATGAATGGATGCGCAAAATGTGAGCATACACTTACAGTCTTTGAGAGGCAGAGAGACATTTCGCCTCTTCCCGTCCACATGGATAACTTAACGACACAAGGCCCCGCCCCTCCTCGTGTCCTTCATAGCTGCATCCTTGCTCACATGCGCTCACGTAATTACAATAGACAATCAGATGCCATCTTTACGGGCGCATGGTACAACTGTCACAACGGGTAAGGCCGCGGTGAAGTGCGGTCGATAAGTCCTGTCAAAAGAGCTTATGACACGCTAACGCTCCCCTCACCACCACCCGGTGTCGATTGTTCCACTGAATCAGTCAGCGCGAGAGACGGGGAGCCCTGCTCTTAACAGATGTCGCGGCCGATGCCTTTCCCTCTCCCTGACGCTGCTAATAAGAATTAATGAAGGGTGGTGCGTGGCTGTTTGTTGTTGCGTGGGCGGAGTGGGGGCTGTCTGTGGTTATGGTTAAATATGGTTGGTAAACGCGAGGTGACAAAGGTGTTGGGAGATGACGAGGAGGTGACATGGGTAATGGGTCACATGGCGCTCGGCTCTTTTCCCTCATCGTAAAGTGAAAGCGGTGACCCACGCCTCGCTTTTGTCTCAGTGGTTAAAGACAAACTGTGAGATTACAACACTTTCCAGCTTTACACTGTGATATTAGAAACTAGAATCACCGGCTCAGTAGCCCTTTTGATTATATTTTGTGGCCATTTTAGTCATATTTGAGAGCTGACAGTGGAAGGTGACAGGACACGTTGGGAGGTCACAGATTATGACATGCAATAGGGCACCTTAACTCAAATTTGACTTTCAAAGGGGACTTTCAACATGCACTGCGATAACAGTGATCTTGCAAGTTGATTTTACGTCACCATAGTTTAAGTGGTTTATTAAATCTTGCACTCTGTTTAAGACTGTATGATGTCCGTTTCAAGGTGTGTCAGATGTATGTAAAATGCAAATACTGAAAAAAAACAGGTTTTGATTGTTTGGTTTGCAGCAGCAATCACATTTTTTCACACTATTGTCTGAATCTCTAAGTAGGTCCAAGGTCTTCATAGAATCTCTTGGACAATCACATCGCCGCTTTTAGACACACTATTTCATGACACCTCTTCAATTAGTGAAAACATAACCAATATTAGATAAATAGATCATTATATTATATACACTATATTTAAGAGTTTCCTTTATGCCTTTCTTACTTAATCCTTAATCTAAGGCTCAGACGATAATAAAATGGGCCAAGTGACAGGGACACCTCGAGTTGTGACCTCTTTGGTTGCTGAACATGCCACAGTGTATCCTAGTAAAGCCACTAGTGTAAAATGCTCAAATAAGTTTCCACCGCTTATTCCACCTCTGGCCTTTAACTTTAGCTGGAGAGAGAAAGAGTCAGAGTGGGAGAGAGAGGCACCACTTCCTGTCAAAGCTCCACGGTGAGAGATGAAGTCATCACTAAACGTTGATGATAACCTTACCTTATTGACCTC
>JAOXYL010000055.1:6745277-6759461 GCA_028564955.1 Terapon puta
AAGTATCTGTCTTTTATTGCGTTAGAGGTGCAGTCTACTATTCAAATGCATTCAACTGTATAAAACCCATAATTCAGTGACACACAGTCACCTGACAGTCCAGTCTGTATGAGCACTGATAAAAAATACTGTGTTCACACTCAGCCACAGTCAGAGTGGCAGAGGTCGTCAAATATCGATGCTTGGTCCCGACTCGTGTTTGTGCACATGACAACACTGATGCTGTGTGTTACTCAGGCGAGCTTGAAGGCGCACTGAAGAGAGGAATGTATTTGTTTAGCTGCTCGGGTCAGATATCGACAGGCTTCCTCCAGGACTGTACAGACTACACTTTTAAATATGAAATTCATTGAGAACGGTTTCTGTAATTTGATCTTTAATTATCCGAACGTGGATTTAATTCAACAACTTGATTCACTCAATGGTCAAATAGTTTGATTGCATTTCATTTAAATATTTATCAGTTAGATATTGTGACTTCCATCATCCACATACTATCAGTCCAGTTCCAAGTCAATATTTTTGAGAGATTTCTTTCTTGTGCACGTAATTGTGAAACATAATCACTTGTCTTGAAAAAAAAAAACCCAAAAACAACAGCAACAAAACAACCCATGGTGCTCTCTGGCATCCATGATAACAAAGGTATTTTTAAGTGTGCGTGCTCTGTAACCATGGCTTCATCACAAACACAAGTGGATTTAGAACAATTTGTCCAGCTGCAACTTCTGTGGGCACGGCTTGATTATTTACACCTCAGAAATGAGCACAACGTGTCTGACGCGGCGCACACGGCATTCCAGCCCAGCGTTAACATCACCGAGAGCACAAGGGCATCTTTAATGGTCGACCACACCATAGACCGCCCAGGCTGGTCACAAGGCTCGCTCAAATGACTGCAAGCTGTTTTTATCCTTCACATCCCCTACATCACACTTGCCACAAAACACACAGCGAGCCTCGCTGAACAATGGCTCTGTTTTCTGGCTGCTCTTTACGCAACCCCCCCCCCCCCCAAAAAAAAAAGAAACGCATTCCTGGAGAATACGAAAGGTACATGGTAAGAATTCTTTCAGGGGTCACGAGCTGCACTTCCCTTTGATTTGCTAGCACAGGCCGAACACCACGGTTGCATCAGATAAGAAAACCACCAACTCTATAAGCAACTGATTTTTGACAGTAAACAGAAACAAAGAAGCAGAATTACAAGGATGAGTCAGTTTGTGTTACTTTTAATGGTTTGATGCATCAGTACTGAGAATCTGAACACTGATCAATAAGAGAGATGTGCCATTTCTCTAATCCCACCTCATGTTCCTACTGTCTTTTATTTATCATTACCCCCGTGTCACCTTCAGCGTTAATTCACAGGTTAATGTTGCTAACAGTAAACACCCAGGCAGCAGCAGTAAGGCTTTCAGACGCTCGGATCATTGTTCACATGTCACAAAAAGATCCCTCGGCCTCTGGGTGCTCTTTTTCTCTTTCTCCGTGGCCTCCATCCCTCCCTCCCTCGCTGGCTGCCTCCCTCTCTCTCTCCAGTAGCCCCGTGGGAGCGTGAGGGTTGAAATGACACACAGTGGCTGACTGTCGCCCAGGGGCCCGGGTTCTGGCCTTGGCTGGCTGGATCTGTGTGGCAGCTGGTGAGCCCGCTGCCCTCTCTCTGGCCTGCAGCATCAACAGTGGTGGTAGTGGGACTGATTGGAGCCTCACTCTGATCTCTGACTCTGGGGCTGACGCTCAACTGCTCACTGCTGCCCACACGACTGGTGGTGAGGAAGTGGGACAGAGCGGGGATGTAATCAGGAACACACACACACACACAAAGAGAAACGAAACTGTCCGGCAAAATGGCTGAGAATCGCATGTGAAAAACGGAAAAAAAAAAACAAAAGAGAAGAGATGGAAGAACGATGTGCACTCAGCAATGACTGCAGTCATTATGGGGTTATGATGCTGAACCAGCGAGCAGATTTATTTGGACAAACTGTTGCTGAAGAAAATGCATTGATATGGCAGGAAGGAAGCTGCTTTTCCTCAGGACATGGTCGACTGCCAGTTAAGTAACACACAAGTAGTCTTTTAATACTCATCATTGCGTGTCCGAGGCTCAGATTAGACAAAGAATCCCCTTTAAACCATTATTCATAAATAGAAACACCTTGTTTAACAAGTTTCCAAAAGACCCCACAATAAGTTCCGACGCAGACAAAACAAAAGAGCAATGTAACGTCTCACTTTGCTCATCTTTGCTCCCTAGTTCCTGAATAAAGGTTAAGACATCAAACTTATAAATAGTGTTAGCAGTCTGAATGGTTCCTCTCCCAACCCTTGTTAAAGTCAAAAGCCAATGCCACTAGGCAATATCATTATTAAAAAAACACTGACATTTGAGAGAACATGAACATAACTAGAATTTTATTAGCAAGCAATGCCTTAATTTAATTCAGTACCTCACACTAAAACTGGCTTTTGTTTTTTTACTTACTTTTATTTTGAGGATATATTTAAAAATGGAGAAACCCAAAGATAAACAGGTGGAGTTCATGACTGTGACCAGGACAAAACATTAAGGCAGGAATCGTGAAAAACAGGAATAAAAAGGAAAACTTGGATATAACCGAATACGGTGGTGATGATGATGTGACACAATTTCAGACTCAAACAAACGATATGCTCAGATCCGGTCTGTGACTGTGGGTGGGTCGGGTGGGGTCAGGTTGGGTCTCAGTGGTGTCTGCCGGTGTAAATTCTGTTCCTGAGCACAACTACGGGGGGGAGGTGGTGTCGGATGCCGGGGTAGTGCTGAATGTGGTTGAACCATCGCGTCACGTTCACGTACTGCTCCCTCTCCTGGACGGCCAAGTCCACCTGGGTGAAAGAGGAGAGGTTCACTATGTGTGAAAGTTGGTGAGGCCGATAAATCCATTTTATACAGTATGTGCCATTTGTCTTTTTGTAAAAAGCTGTAAACAATAAACAGGAGTTAGATCTGTGGTTCTCCTCCTAGAGATTAATACAAGTCTTAAGGGTCACAAGATGATTTACAGAATAACAAAGAAATATTTTATTGCGATCTGTTGTGTTCTGGCATTTCTCAAATTTTCTCAAAAACTAGACATACTGCTTTTCTTGTAATAAACCCTCTGTGAGGCTCTGTGCAGACTCTCAGTAATACAAACACAGACATAATAGAAAGAGAAAATTAGTTGCAGGGCAAAGCTTTTTAAAGCAGCTGAAGGACTGCTGCTGTTTGACAACTTTGCATCAAACAGACACATTTCTGTTATTGCACAACGCAGCAGGTGGCTCAGGATAATACCAGGATGCAAAGGGTCGTCCTTGTAAAAAAAATCTTATTAGCCGTGTGTTGTTTCATTATCTAATTAACTGGAATGTGGAAATTCCCCACACAGACAGACAACAAACCAGCCTTAAACCATTCTAGCAACAGTCAGGTTTAATGTTTGTGTAATGTTGTCTTCCATGAATTGAACATCAGGACAGGCTGTGGTTAAGGGTTGGGCTAGCTGACCCTTTGTCCCCGAGGTTAAAAACCACACTGATTGCAAACCAAAGTGACGCTCCTCTGCCTGGTGGCGGGGGGGCAACCTTCCATCTCCGCCACAACCACTGACATCTCTCAACATGTGATCCCTCCCTCCCTCCATCTCATTCCGCCTTTCCCATTTCTGAACTCTCTTTTGTGGAATCCTGGAAGGCATAACAAACTTACTTGTCCCTGGTCTGAGGCTAAAGACATCACTTTGTGCCACATCACTTTATTTCTCTGAAGAGAAGTGAGAATGTGTTTATAGCCCGTGTGTTTATTGCCAACTTGTTCTCGACGGCCTTTGGCCATATGACTGGTCTAATTGTGTGTTATGCACTGTGACAAATTGCTTATTAAAGTTGTGGTTTGACTGAAGTGAGCGCTGATAGGGAGGGAAAAGGGGTAGATGAAGGGATGGATGGATGGATGCATTGATGGATGGGTGAGAGAGTCCTTCTATAGGGTGCTGATAACAGTATTTAGGCACAACAAATCAATTGCACTAATCCTAGGATATATAATTATACTCAACTTTGAGAAACCAGAAAAAAATCTTACTTCCTTTAAAAACAATTTTGGCAGACAATATTCTGTTCAACCGAACATCATGTAAGAGATATTGATAGAACTTTGTAGAAATCTGTTATGAAACACTGAGTCTGACCCCAAACTACTCTGAACATGTCCCATTTCTTCACTTTAACAAAACTTAACATTAAACCTTAACTCAAGCCCTTCAATATCTCAAAATTTATTTTAGCTGTCACTTAAAATATTTTAGCAACACATTCCAGTTTAATAATAAACAGCAGGAAATCTGAAAAGATGCAGAAGGTGACTTACTATAAGTGGATGGATTCCATAATACATGAAAGTATCAGCTAAGGTGAACTGGTTGCCAGCCAGGTAGACCTTGTCTTGTAGGTAGAGATTAAGGTCCTGCAAAAAAGAATCATCTTCTCAGCATTGCAAGCTGTACAAATGAGGTCAACAAGTTATACATTTATCTGTATTTGACATTTAACATTTATATGAATTAGTAATGTTACTAACTCATTTAAAAGAAATGTTGAGGGTTTATTGTCATAAAAGACACTGAAAGAAAAAAGAAAGTAAAGTGAAAATGCAACTCTGTAATCAACGCTTTCATGGAAAATTATTGGGTTTTTAACAAATGCTACTGTCTTGATGGACCCTAACAAGGGTTATGACAGCAGGTTCGTTAACCTACATATTTGTGGGTGCGTGAGGTACGCGGGTCTGGATCCTGGCTTGCGTGTGTGTCTGTGCCGTGCTATGTGGATAGGAATAATACGTGACCTGAGGGGGAATAGCATCTCTCTCCATGACTGGCGACTTAGCACAGATGCTTGTTTACTCCGCGACCAAATCACTACTACTCCCGCTTGCAGATCTAATGAAGCTGTCCTAAAGTTGGGCATCGTGATGTGTGTTTCTCAGTCCATGTCTGTGTGCAAAGTCGTGCATGGAAGTGCTGGTCCCAGGGGAAAGGACCATCTTTAGCACTTGTACATTGTGCGAAGGGAGCACTCCTCGCACACAGAGCATCTTCGGGGCAAATGGAGTTATTGTGCGGCAAGAGTGGGTGATGCCAAACAAGGCATGAAGACTGCAGACTTCCTCCCCTTCCGCAATCGGATCCTTGCTTTTCTTAGCCTACAGCCATGGAGCTGAAGCCCAGTCGAGCATCAGAGGACAGGCAGCTTCCCCTGCCACCCCCACCCCAGCACATGGAGCTCCAAACCTGGGTTATCTGCTACCTGCCCCCGCCTTAACTGTGATTTCTGTCATCGGTACATTCAGCTAAGACAATGCTGTGAGAGTCTGAAGCAGAGCTGAGACAGAGAACCATTCTACAACAACAAAGTTACAGGCAAACACTTTCAGAAACTAAAAAAAAAAAAAAAAAAAAAAAAAACTGTGTAAGGATTCTTCTGTTTTTTGCCCTTTGGGTGGGTCATGGACATGCTGGAAAAGCACAGCTGTTCATTTTTACATTTGCAGACAGAAACTAAACTAATAAATAACTAAGAATGCCAAGACATATTTGTATTACTACTGCAGCTCATTGCATGTCTTTGTCATTTCCTTCTGTGAACTTCTATGATTCCTATCATGAAGGTCCAGAGAGCATTTTTCTATTGTTACTGCCTTGCTACAGATTTGATCCACATACAGTGACCCCACAGCGAGTTTACTGTCCCAGCACATCTTTCTATTGATACTGGACCTTCAGGCAAGCATAACTCTCAACACTGTAATGCCTGAATGCCGTGAAATATCTGAAGAAGTCTACAAGTTAAAGTCTTTTTTTTCATCTTTCACATGTATGATGTGTATATTTCTGTCAAAAACAAAGAGCAAACACAAGTCAGAAATCCACTTGTAATACAGCCTATGGAGTTTAAAATGCGGGACATCAGCCAGGTGGAACTAGCAGTATGGTTCAAGCATTTGCTTCATAAAACCAATGACAGCAATCAACCTCTGTGACAGCAGGAAGTCATCCAGTGCTGCTCTCCGTTTTCACTGTAGAGTGACAGTTTGGGTTCACGGCCAAATTGGCTTTGCTTGTTTATCACCACGCTGCATGAGTGACAAGATGTTCACTTCAGAAACAAGACTCAGCTCGAAAAACTATGAATTTCTTATTTGCATCCTGGGGTGAGAAAGTTTAAGAACTCCCGCAGTTGACAGTTTTTATCTCTGGATAATTTAATGGAAGATGACTGGTGTGCTTGAAAGAGGAGTGTTAAAGATGGAACTAAAGCAGCAGGACAGGACAGGGGGCCACCGGGCACCAGAGCTGAGCTGCTCAGGGCGACTTCCTTCTGTAAGTGGCACCATTAAAATATTTAAGAGGCCTGTCCAGATAACATGCTGCTGCACAGCACGACTCCTCAGCCATGCCACAACAGTGTGTCACGCTGAGAAGCGTACACACACACACACACACACACACACACACACACACACACACACACACACACACACTTCATGTTGACACGACAGTGCCAAGAGGGGCTTTGCGTCCAGCAGACCAGTGGCTGACGATCTATTTCACGCTGACTGGCGTCAGGCACATTAAAGCATTTTTCTCTGTCGTGTGGGGCCATGTCACTGAAGGGCCATACATCAGTGTGTATTCCTGTCGCTTGTGCCTTAGCAAGACAAACAAACACACATAGGCGCACACACAGTGGCCCTGCTGGTGGACAGATAAAAGGAATTTGAGAGAAACAGAGGCTGTGGCGCCTCTCAAAGGCAGGGAAATAGTTTTTTTTATAATGATTTCCTTTTTAAAAAAAAAAAAAAAAGTGACACTGACATTGTGAATGTCAAGCAATTTCAGAATTTAAGTGTACAGACGCAATACAACAAGAATGTTGGGGAACAAGAAAAGAGATTAAAATCTGTACCTTCAGGATAGTCTTAATGTCTTCCTTTGAGCAGCCGTCCAGCTTGGTGACTCTGTGCTCGAGCCACTGCTGCACCACAGCTCTGCTTTCTGCAGAGTCACCCAGCAGCTCTGGACGCTTGGCCTCCTTCACCAGGTGACAGGCGATGGTCACCATACCTACCAGTGGAGGACCATTACTGCTCTGTAGCACAGGTACCTGCATGGAGAAATGGGACAGAGAGACGGTAGTGAGATGGAGACAAAATGTAAATTTCAATTCATTCGTCTCAAGTTCAGACAAATTTGCATGACACTGCTCCAGTTCCAAAGACAACAAAATGCTTCCTTAGTCCCTTAGTTTCCGAATATATTCACAAATTAAAATGGCTCTGAGGGAAGAGTCATTATTAACATTTGATTTACTACAACCAATAAATTAAACGAAGTTGAATGTGTAGATTAACAGCGGAGCCCAACTGATTTATGGTTTGAACGGATTTATCAGCTGATAAAGTCCTGAAATGAGCTGATCACAGATAGATAAGCAGATATCTTTACGGACACATTCTGGTATAATCCTTTTTAGATATAATGCAGGAGACGGTATTTGAGGTGATTTAGAAACTGTGTCATCACATGTTGTCCAGCAGAACTGGCTTTAACACCGCTGATCACAATCCTCAGCACTGACTGATGGAGCAGTGTAGCATCACAGCTGAGCAGATGATGGAGCTGAGCAGCGAGTTGCGAACTAGTCTGTGAAACACACGGCTAGAAAGTTCATAAACAATGAGCCCAACAAATAATACTAACTAATGGCTGTCTCTGACAACAGTCATGTCACTCATATTGATCATATCTGTTAGATGTGGCATCTATTCACTTCACTTCTCTCTGTAACTACAGTATCTGTCATTTCATCTTAGTTTTACACCAAATGCCCTCACATATAGTAGCACTATAGTTACACTAACTGTCCTCCCATGTTGCAGTATTACAGTATGTGTCCTCTCATGTAGCAGTATTATAATATCTGTCCTCTCATGCAGCAGTACTATATCTATCCTCCCATGCTGTAATATAACATGCACGTCTCCTCCCCTCACTCAAATGGACGGTCATGCGCAGAACATGCAGCTATTTTCATTGTGCTGAGTTGTTGAAATGGGTACAGCCTCTGTCACATGTTGTTCCCTGGATTTGCTTTGAATGGAAGAGAATCACAGTATCGATAGAGCATGTGTCTGACTGCCAGCTGATAACATCAGGTAGATAAGCCACGACCACTGTCTTTATGTTCAACACACGTTTCGCTGCTTAGCATCATCAAGCTAGCCGCGGCTCACTTACGGTACAATAAACTACAGGTTTTCTTTTGAATAAAATAGCGCTTTCAAGCAAGGAGTATACGCCGCAAATATGTACATTTATGTCACCTTTTTATCCCCTTGTGTGCTGTACTTGTTCGGCTTTTTAAGTCCTAAATATTTCTCCAGCGACGATAGCTCCCGTAGCGCCATGTTTCGGACTGTCTGAGGGGCAGTGCGGCGTGCGTGTGATCTGATTGGTTAAAAGTCTCAACTCCCGCCCTTCACAGATTAAGTGATTGTAGGATTGACCAATAATAACACAGCATGGGAGGCTGTCGTTACATTGCATCAGTGAATGAGCCGTCATCATGTCAAAATAAAATCAATAAAATAAATGAAATAAAATACATGTTTAATATCAGGATGGAAAAGTTACCTGTTGATTTAGTTTTTATTTTATATAGTATACGACATGCATTTAAATTGAGTTTTATTCTATTTTATATTCTAAATTTAAAAAATAATTGATTTATTATAGAATGTAGAAATGATAGATACATAGAGACATAGATATATAGATGTCAAGTAAATGGCAATTACAAATTAATATAAAGTGCCCACAAGTATGAAAAATCAAAAAAGCATTGGTGGTGATTTGCCAGACTTTTGGGATTCTGCAAATACTTTAATTTGGATTTAATTTGGATTCACTGAATGCACACACAAACACACACTTCACCTTGTCAGTACAATGTGCTGTTATTGCATATGAGAATGTCCCCACAACCCTTTGGTGGACCCAACTCTTTAATTCAACCCCCCCAACCCAGCAATGTGGAGTGAACTGATCAAAAATGGATGTTATGCAATCCTGCCAGTTCATCGTAACTTGCCTGTTTTCTCAAAACCTCTCCGATTTGTGGTTAAATGGAATCAAAATGACAGTGGAAGGTCTGAAGTTTCAGTCTGAAGTCCTGCAGCGAAGTTTCCCGTGTCCTTTCTGTCTGTCTCTGCAGAGAGTCCCGGCTGTGACATTGTGTGTGTTGTGTCTGTTCGGATTTGCACTGTGCCTCTGCAATTGCTCCATAATGAAATGTCACCTGTCAGTCAAAACTTGGCTTATTAACTATATGCTGTCCGAGTGTGACACCACCGAGAGTGACAGCTGGACTGAAGGTGTCACACTACACTCTTTCTCTTCATCCCCAGCGGCCCCACTTTGTAACAGCTCACCTGGATGACAAGGCTCGAGGTGATGTCGGCAGCAATACAGATCAAATTCATATTTTGGATTTTTATTGACCTTATTCAAAATGCAATGAAATATACAAGAGATGTAGAGCAAAGCAGACAGAGGCTGGTAAGCCTGAACTAAAGCCCACAGTGGTTACTTTGTACGGTAGTTTAGGTGGGCAACATTTACTCACAGTGGCTGACCAGATTTATGTCTCAGTAGAAAATGCAGCATGTAGGAATACTACAACTTTAAAAACACTGTGTTTGAAGCAGATATATCAAAAACTGTCAAATACATTTAGTGGAGGAAAAATAGTAAAAAAAAAAAAAAGTATTGTAAAATTGGAATACTGGTACACAAGCTAACAGGAGGAAATAATTGTCAACCCAGAACAATAAAACAGGCCCTTTTTTCACAGTGTTATGAATGATATCATGAGAACTCTGCACTTTTCAAGTGTCCCAGAGACCTGTGACTGAGTGAAAGTTAGTCAACTTAAGATTTTATACCGGAGAGCTTTCTCATGCTTGTGAAGGATCTCTCATTGAACTTTTTTGTCTAGAGAGTACACGGCTTAATACAAGAAGGCCACAGAAAATACAAACTGTCCACAAGGTTATAATTCTTACTGAGTCAATCAATTACCGAGTTATGGTGCACTCATTAGTCCTGTGGTGTTCCAGATTACACGGAGCATTTCTCGTGCTCTTTTTTCTTTCTTTTCTACTTCTCAATATAGCATCAACTTAAACATAAAGAGCCAGTTATGAATATTTAGCTCACTCTATATGATAACATAATAAGATAACCATGAATATGACGTCCTAATTTAGTCTCGCACAGCACTTTAATGTTGAGTATCAGGGACCTCTTGATTTTTATGTAGACGGCGGCGGAGCTTCACGTGAACTGCTTTCGCTGACGTTTATTGCCTTGCACATACCCATGTATCCACGTCTCTCCCTTTCGCCACGTGTGCTTAATAGAAAAGAACAGATGATATTTTTAAACCCAATTTGTTGAGAAAAAGCTGTCCCAGAAAACAAATTAATTATAAGAATGAGTACACAGACTATCACAAATGATTAGATGCCATGGAACAAGGTAAGGCTAATTCTCTGTTTTTTATTTTCATCTAACCTTCCACTTTCGCCGTTTGTTTATAGGCCCCAGCACGTCATACACTTTTACCCTAGTAGGGCTTCCATAAATGCATGCCTGCAGCGTTAAAGTGCGTCTCCTTTCACTAAATGCCTCCAAGCTGCCACATCCTGTCTGTACTCAGGCGGGCTGAGGACAACGATCCCCAGTACCCAGGACTAACTGTAGCCTGTGGGAGTTTTCTCGTGCCGATTGTGATACACAATCAGGGGGTCACATTAGTAAGGAAATCTACAGTGGGGGTCACCAATAGTGCCGTGGGGCTTCCCAGGGCAGGCATAGCCATAAACACAGCCTCAGTCCTGGTAGATATATCCCCCTCTGCTTACTCTGTAGCTTACAATATGCTGTTACACTGATTTGTCTAGCCCGGGATGCAGGCCCACAGCCCCGCCTGTCTCCTCTGTTACCTTTCATGACCTGTGAAAGCTCTCTGAGTGAACGCCGCGTTTTAACCACACAGATGCTCGGGGAAGGAGAGGGGAGGGATCGGCCGTGAGCAGGCGACGTGAGCGCTGTCAGCACCGATTGTTGAAATTGCATATTGGTGCTAGGTCGGATCCCCAGCGTGGAGTGAACACGGGGACGGGCGTCAGGCGGCTGGGTGACAGCTCGGGAGAAGGCTGCGAGTGGTGAGATGAAGACAGACAGATGTAAGGGGGTCAGAGTGCTGCCTGTACTTCCCGCTCCTGTCAGGTTCTATTTTTGATTTTATCTTATCCAGAGAGCGCGATGCATGGTTGAGGATACTAACTTAAAAATAGATTTAGGTAAATTTTTGAGAGGGGTTTGTTTTCATCCCATGATGCTCCTTTTACTTGAAAACTGTTGAAAAAAAAAACTCATCACAACTAAATCATCACCACATAATTTCTGGTATAAGTATTTCTTCTGTTTCTTTTCATAACATTTTAGAAAATGATTTTAAAAAGCCTGCCACAGTGTCCCAAAATCCCATGGCAGATTCTTTTCATGTCTAACTAACAGTCCAAAACCCAAAGCTATTAGTTCACTATCATAGGAAACAGAGAAAAGTGGCAAATCCTCACACTGGAGAAGCTGGGCCAAAAAAGCCAAATGTATGTAATTTTTACCAGAAAACTTCCATTATTGACTATTCTATTTTCAAAATACTTAGCAAAAAATCCCTTTAAATTTCCTTTCATTAACTAATCTACAAATAGTTTCAGCTCTAGTTTTAATGTTCCTTTATGTTCCTAAACCATGTCTCTTCCTTGTTGATTTCTGAGCAGACATACTATACAGTAAGTCACTTCCAGCCAGTGCACTATATTACGAGTGGCAGTCCACACAGTGTGTCTTTTGCTCCTCCGGAGCTGCTGGCTCTCGTAGTGGAGGAGAGTCAGAGGATGCCAGAAATGCTGCATCTCCAGGCGGGGCCTTTGGGCCTTCATGACGACAACAGTGATGGGATTATAGGAACCACCCTGCTGCTCCATGCAGAAACAGGCACCCAAAGGCTAAAAACAACAAGCTGGTCCCCCACTCCACTGCACACAAACACACACACACATGCAAATGAGTGTATGTTGGGATATGTTTACAAGGGGGTTGGTAGGGTTGGATGAGCCAGTGACAGGAGTGGAGTGATGACATTTTTGTGGCATTTCATGTCTTTCCCTTAACATTTGTGACACGAGATTAGCATTGGAAGTCATAAGTGTGTGTGTGTGTTCAGTGGTTTAGGCTCTGGCTGATCAGGAGAGGCCCCGGAGACAAACGAACGAAGTAATAACGGCACTTTCTCCATTTCCTCCTCCTCTGCTTACGTGCCAACCCACGAGGCTGTGGGACATGCTGGGGGACACAGTACCAGCTCACAGTAACAACAAACCCTGTCCCTGCCTCCCATCCAGCAGCAGTCACTTAGGACTATTAATTACCGCTCTGAATTTCCTCCTCCTTACCCGTAGCCATCCATGTCCCCCTCAGACAAACAACCTCGGTGGGAGGATCTTGATTATTATAGCTTCTGAAAAGTCAGATTGTCTTTTATTGAAGTTGCCCACTGGCCATGCAGGTTTCTCTCCATCTCTCTCTCTCTCTCTCCCCCTCTGTCTCACTCTCACTCGGTGTCTCTCGTCCATGATTCAGACAAAATCTTGGAGGAAACCGTTACGCTGGAGCTCCTGTCGTGGCCGGGAGGTTGATGAGGGAGACTCCCATGTTGTTGGCGGCCTGAACTCACGCAACTGACGTGAGGTAAGAGCACACAAACACACATGCACATGCACATGCAGAGTGTTGGCTACAGGCTGCAGCCTGTGTGTGCAGCTTCAGAGTCATTTGGCTGTTCTCTCCTTCACCAGCAGGGAGCACTGTGGGTCTTTCAAAAATCATGAAGTCCGGCATAGTCCAGTTGCATGTAAGCCAGGACTCTGCTTGTAAAAAGGAACTTTTTAAATCTGAAATATGAAAGTGAGTATTAAAGGGAGACAGGATCATGTGAAACTTACAGCACTATCGAAAGCACTGTGACTGTATTTTAAAAAATAATGAAACCGGTGTGTTCACTTCATTGAGAAGACAATGAACCACGTTTATTGCCTTATTTTTTTCTTCCTCTAAGTTAGAAATGACTTTATTATATTATCTTTAAGTACTGAATGTAGGTGTGTTGACAATATAATGTATGTGTTTCATATATGCCCAGGCTGTATGAACAGAATAGGTTTGTGACATCATTTTCCACAGTATCAGACGAGCACGTTCAGTTGTGTTGTTAAGCGCCTTGCAGTGGCCTTTTTTGTTGAAGTGCTGAGCTCTGGGGCACATTAATGATTTCCCTCTTCTTCTTCTTCTTCTTCTTCTTCTTTTTTCAGTTTTCAAAAGGTTAAAATGGAACTCCATCTTTTTGATTGCAAAGTTTGAAATGTTTAAGAATCACAGGCGTATGAGAACACATTTGGGAAACCTCTGCCCAGGTCCTAATCCAGCCGCTCATCCGTCTTCATGTCTTTAACCCATTAGTTTGATTCACTACCTCTGGAGCGGGAAAGTGAAAGCTCAGGCCGGCACTTGTCTCTCCTATGACTGTGTCCACTATATCCCTTTCGCGTGGCACTTTATGGCCTGCTGGAGAGGGGTGGAAGGGACATGAGTGTGCGCGTGTGACTGGGAAAGAAGACGAAGGATCGGCGGGGGTGGGGGAGCAGGGAGGGCGTAGAGATAGATATAGGGAGATTCAGAGGGTTATTTGTCCCTCTTCCCCTCTCTGAGAGCTAGGAATCATGGTCTGCATGACAGGTCGCCAGCCCCCGTCGGGGGTGATCTATATGAGACCCTCTTTATTGGCAATTTCAACCCAGGGACAGATGAGACTGCAGCCAGCCAGCCGGACAGCCAGACTATGATGAAAGCGCCCAGGACTCACCTGTGACTCTCGCACTGAAGGCTAGAGAAATAATGCATCAGGGGTTATATGTGGAGCAATGTGTGGTGTGTAGATGCAACGGCTATGAGTGTGTGTGTGTGTGTGTGT
>JAOXYL010000055.1:6827510-6853758 GCA_028564955.1 Terapon puta
TTCCCCTCAATTGACGAAGCTCATTATTTGTCAGTGTTTCAAGATACAACAAGTTTTGAACAGATGAAACACAATCCAGGCTGCTCTTGAATGCAGCCACTGTTTTCATAACTTGTAAGCGTCTTTGTGTGTCGAGAAAATTCAGCGGCTTCTTGATTTATTAAACTAAAGTTGATATTTTCATTCGTAAGCATTTTATCTCGAACGATTGAGAGCAGCGGCGTCATCAATAATTCTCCATCTCTACACGGCTGGCTCCTGTGCTCTGTCTGAGCAGAGCCCAGAGGACAATACCCCAGTGTGTGCACATCAGGTGTTTACCTCATAAGCGCTGTGAAAGCCTCGCCAACCAGTTGTGACAATGGCAAAGTGAGATAATAGCCCGCCGCGATGATTTGAGAATGACTTGCTCAAGCGTCAAGCTTGTGTGGGGCATTGCACACTCTGAATGGTATGCTTTTGAAGTCGGAGAGACCGAAGGGTGTGGTAGACTTTGTCTGGTCCACCTCACCGCGTTGCGTTATCGGTCCACTGTTTACGCTCTGAATAATATCGCTTCCCGCTGATGTGTGGACACTTTATTTTCGCGGCACTCGGACGCACAAAATGTGACCCGTTCCTCGAAGAGAGAATAAATATCGCATTGAAAGACACCCCGACGCTTGACTCCCGCTTCAGAGTCGATACTCATTAGAAGCAAATATTTTGTTCACACACACAAATGAGCCCTCATAATTGCGCGATTTTATGCACAATTCAAATTCAAATCATTCCTTCTTGACACAGCCAATACATCTGTCATGCGGCTCCTCGTTTTTTTGTTGAATAATTAAAAAAAGAAATAGAGAAACATACTAATGAGAGAACCTTACTTGAGGGCTTTGCCGCTCCACTGACTATCATATTAATGTATTCCTGTGTGAATTAAACGCATCATCAAACACCTAAGTTCCCTCCATATTTTCCTCTGAAGACGAGGGCTGGACACCGGTGTCTACCTTGCCCTCTGCCAAAATGAAGGGCATTCTTCATTATTACACCTCTTGTGATTACTTGTTAATAGCCATGTACTAGAGGTCCCCCCCTCCCCTAAATTGACAAAAACACTGGGAATTTAGCTTTTTATGAGAATGACATTGTTTCGGTCAATGATTAAGTCATTAAGATATGTTAAGGTGAATTTAAAGTGATATGTAGATTTATTGCACCTCATTTCCAGCCCGCGTCGTCTCCCCAGTACTTAGGTCTGTAAATGTTTGATACTTGTAAGAGCTTTTTTTTTTCTCCATTTTTTTTTTTTTTACATGAAGTTAAAATAACTAAATATCTACAAAGTTTATTGGGTAGATTTCCTTGTGAACACCAGCCGTCAACAGTGGGATTTCTCATTCTTATCCTCTCTCTCCTTTTTCTGCCTGAAGCTGCAGTGACTGCCAGTGTAATCTGCGCCTGACCTTTCTCCACCTCCCTTAAACCTCCCTGTTCCTCCCTCCCTCCGTCTACCCATTCATCCCCGTCTTCCCTTTTCCACTCACCACAGATTGACAGTCATCAGAGCTCCTTTCTCTCTGCGGCTGACAGCTTGAACCGGCTCATTAAGGCAAATTGGGAATGGGAGACTAAACTGAGCATGCAGAGTTATTTTAGAGGCCGCTCTGTGACGGAGCAAACATGCCAGCTCATGCTCCATATAATGGCTTGTCCGGGGTTGAAGAAATATGTTCGATTTAATTATCATAATAGACCATCAGTGCCGTGGTACCAAATGGGTGAAGTCTTGCAGAATGTGCCAGAAGAGTTTAGTGATAAATTAAGTTGATTGTTTTTTAAAAATGTGGAATATATGAGGGAAATTATTTTTAAAAAAATTAAATTCTCACACAGATGCCAAACAAAGGCAGAGAAAGTACAAAGCAACAAAGCATGCAGTTAAGGTGGGACTGAAATGTTAGTTTGAATATTTTGAATAGATTTGCCCATAGCTGTTAGAGAGCAAAGCAGGCAATGTGTGATTGATCATGTCCCACAGGGGCGACAGCCAGCATGCCATTTATACACAACAAACGGTGTTGGCTACACTAAACTAAGCTCACACAACCTATGCAGATAGCACAGTCTTTCATTTTAACATGTGCATGCTAAACCTGGCTGATAAACGATTTGCCTAGCAGCACTTCCGTCCATATTTTATCACGGCAGACAATGCTCGGTGGCGTTGCCAGACTTGGTGTATATCCAGTATTTAGGCAAAAAAGCTTCTCCTCAACCCCTCAACAGCTTGGCTCCCATAATTAACTTCCACAGGACTGATGGGAGCCTTAGTCAGACGAAACAGGACCAGAATAAAACAGATTAGAGCGAAATAGGTGCAAAAACTGCCGAAGAAGACGGCACATGTTAAAAAACCAAACGACGGCAGACAGCACACAGACAAAGATTACATTTGACAGACAGAGGTCTTGGGTCAGTCATGCTTGAAGCTTATTCCTTTTTGCGCAGATAACCTCCATCGTACGGCGAGCTCCTGTTGAGGGCAGAAATGGCTGAAAGGATTAATGAATGTTTATACTTAAAGCTCCGCGGTTGCAGAGCACGCCGAAAACCTTTAAGCCGTGGCACGCCGGCAACATTTTAAGCCACTGTTCACAATATGGCAATTTTGCCAGCGAATAAGAGCAGGGTATCATGTTAACTGTTTTATCCAGAGGCGACTGTGTGTGGTAAATCTGGAGCTCCAGGAAATTTCACTTTTACAAACTCACACTGATTCAGTTTTTTTTTTCTTTAAGCGAGTGGCTCTATGTTTGAAAGTGTCAAATGAAATGAACAAATGTTCTAGTCACTCAAAAATCCCCTTTTCATTATATTACAGTTTTCTTTTCTTGCTCTAAAACATGTCAATATTGTTGAAACAACATCACACGGGGCTGTATTTATTTTTACTCAGATTAAATGCAGTGCAAACCAGCATGTCGCTGTGTTTTCACAGCACACAGAACACACTGCAAGTCATTTAAATGGCCACAAAACAATGTGAAAAAAAGAGAAAATGTTCCATTTCTGTACATGTTCACACATGCGTTCACACACTTTGATAGGCAGTTGACTGACCTGTTCCTTGTTTGCACTCTCACACACATCCACACACACACACGCAGACATCAGAGCAGATAGCTCAGCCTCTGCTCTTCCTCAGCCTAACCTCGACCAGACACATCTCCTTCTCCAGGCCCCGGGTGACTCCTCGACTCCCTCTGCATCCTCAGTTCCTGTGCGTGCTTTTTGTTAGAAAGGGGTCATTAATAGCCCGCGTACGACCTCTGACCATCCCTTTAAATCATTAGCCGGCCAACTGATGGTTTCTATTTACCGTCCCCATAGGACAGCTTAAAGTGGGGAGGAAGGCTTGTTGTTATGGGGATGGTGTGACACTGCAGAAGATGTGTCATAATTAGTTAGCTCTCGGACCCTTTAAAGTTAAACAGAGGATAAACGTTGACTTTAATAAAAAAAAAAAAAAGCTACTTTAACCTCACTGACTCTTCACTATGAGAGCTAAGTTGCTCTGTTCAAATAAATGGAAATAAAGTAAGTGTCAGTGTTTATGTGTGTGTGTGTGTGTGTGTGTGTGTATGTGTGTGTGTGCGAAATAATTAAATTTAGTTAATAGAGTGACAGTTTGTCATCCTTTCCAGAGGGAAATTGAAGGATGACAGTTTTTCTGATACATTATTATGAAAATTAGACATGCAATAAAAAAATAAAATAGAACTTCAGTTTGTTTCAGTCTGCACTCCGCTTGCATACAAGTGTCAGTGTGTTCATCCATTTATGTTTATGTGCGCATGTATATGCATGTGTATATATATATATATATATAGCTCCCATTGAGTAACTTATCACTTAAATCTGGCCTCAGGGCAGAACGTCCATTTGTCACGTCATGCTTTTTGTTATCGCACTGCTCTTCAGAGAAAGCAAACAACAAAGTGCACAAAAGACCTCCACAAAAAAAAGCGCTGCCTCATCCAATGAGAGGTTTGCATTAGATATGACGGGGAGATGAGGAGAGTTGAGGCGCTGCAGAAGAGGAGGAGGAGGAGGAGGAGGAGGAGGAGGGAGATATGTGATTAAATGCGTGTGTGTTTGAGTGTCACAGTGTGAGAGGGGTGTAGGGCATGTGTTTGTGAGTTTTCATAGTGTGCGTGTGTGCATTTGGGCGTGCTTGGAGGTGTGCATGGGAGGTGTGTTAGGAGGACACCCGAAGCCTTGCTGTACCGCTGTGTGTCTAAATCATGTGTACAAGCTGTTTCCAATAAACTGTTAAATTTGATAAAGAGGTCTGGTATTATATTACAAAGCCCACAGGGCACTCGGACCTCTGCTATCATGAATACATTTTGCCTGATAATAACGCTGTGACTTCAATCGCCGCCACAGGAAAAACTGCTGCCCTCCTGGAAATCAAGTTGAGAGGCAGGGTGACACCTGTATAAATGGACAGGTGATGAGATTATAATATATTTATGCTTTCTGGGTTAGCGCTAAGGGACTTCTACAAGTGAGCGTGAGTAACACGAGGGACTGGAGGGCGCGACTGGGAGTGCCACGGGGGGGCAAGTCCTCTCACCTCACAGAGAAGGCCTTTTATTCATGAGGGAGAAGCTACAGAGATATACAGTGGCATTTGATTATAAGTCATTGTAGCTATACAGCGGGGTGCGCATGATACCAAAGATCATTTCAAGTGAAAATCACACACAAGATTTACAGTTTGGAGAACCTTATTTATTTCTTCAAGGGAAATGTGGTAAATGAATTAAAACGTGTTCTAGGTGTTGGTAGTACTGTTTATGAAGAGCATGCTAAAAATCTCACACAAAAATAGGCCCGGACTGGTTCAGTATGGCACAAACAAAGTACTGGGTTAAAGAGTAACCAAGGGCCAGTTGTGACCCAATGATTTTTTTTGTTACGTTATATTATATATAATATCACTTTATCTAAAGTAAAATATGGTTGTGAACACCTATACTGTAGCTCAATTTAAATATTCACGTCATGCTTTCCAATTGTTGGTAATATGTGTATAATTTGCAGTTTTGAATGCTGTGTCCTTTTTGTACCACAATTAACAACACATTTCCGACAGCTTTGAGCTCCTTGAGTCTATCACTGGCTCAGATTAACAATATTTTAATTTTTAAATAAATTAACCCCCCCACCCCCCAAAAAAAAGAAAAAAAAACATTGTCAAAACACCCACTGATAGTGAATAAAGTTAACCCAGTATTGTGTCTGTGAGACCAAAACTGGGTCATTTTCTGACCCAGTAACTTTCTGTGTATAATATCCTCATTTTAAATTAAATAATGTTTGAAGATATCAGTACATATATGAGATCAAGCCCCCAAAAACTTTACACAGCTGGAAAAACATGCACGAAGAGACACAAAAACAAGAAAAAGAAGAGATCCAATGTGAATTCATTACTATGTTAGCAGCAGTGTTACTTGGTATTCCCAGCTGCAGCAGTCTGCCCCATATCTCTGGTCTCCATACAGTATCTAGGTAGCTAAGAAGGTAGGCAGGTGATGAATGTTCAGTAATTGTAAGAGTTCAGTGGTAAAAAGATTCAAATCCATGACAGTGAGAAATGGAAGAGAGCCCCGGGGGAAATTTCAGGCTGTGAGGAAGTGCATCCAACCTGTCTAAATAACAGATCACACCTCAACTTGGTCACTTGCTCAGAACGTGTTTCCCTGATATTAGAAATGTGCCTTTATTGCAAATGAGCACCGCTGTGCAATCCAGTGCGGCTGATATGTTTTTTTGTTGTACGACTATGAAATGGTATTAAAGCGACTGCACACAACGAATCATATGAGACATTTATTAGGATTTAAGTCTCAGCAAATAAATTGTTAAAAATTAGGATAATGGATTGAAAAGAAATGGAGAAGATGGAGAAAGAGAGAGAGTGAGAGAGAGAGAGAGAGAGAGAGAGAGAGCTCTGCAGTTCTCCAGCTGCTGCTTTGAAGGGTTTGAGGTTTGCACAGTGTGAACTATTTGCATAGTGATGAGACAAATTAACTTTTGGAGGGTTGTTGTGTGTTTGGGTGGGTGCATCCATGTCTCTACATGCAAACAGTATAGAGAGAGTCTGTGTGTGTCTGTGTGTGTGTGTGTGTGCATCATTCACAAGCAGTACATCTGTTGCATGTGTAAAAGTTGTGTGTCTACGCCTATGCACGCTGATAAATAGGTATGCGGACTCACAGCGAGGAATGCATGCAAGTGTGTCTGCGTGCCCGTAAGACTGTTGTTTCTTGTAGGCCTTTGGCTGTCGGTCAGGACCGTACAGAATGTTCCTCCTCATCCAGCCGACTCCCCAACCCAAACTACAAAAGTGGTCAAATAAAACTCTAATCACATTAATTTTAAATCTTAACCAATCATCTGCACCTTATTTAGACATGCAGTTTTAAACCGCATCCCACTAGGCTCAAGACAAACACCCAACTCATTGCCAGTGGATGTCAGATTTGGCCAGCGTGCCTCTGATTCTGACTCGAGGTTTTTATGACTTGCTGTGAAAGTCAAAATTAAATGCAACAAAGGGTGGATTTTGTTTGGCGGGGAGCTCGATGAATAACCGATGCCGTTTTTTATGAGTGATTATGGCTGAGCTGTGATTATTATCAGTACTGTTATCAGGGATTTTGTAAGATCAGAACGAGCGATGTGCGTGTGTGTTTGTTCATGCACACGTAAACGTGCGCGTGTGTGCCGGCACGCATGTGTGCACGCATGCAATGTGCGGCTTTTTGCTTTTTTTTTTTCCTTGCTTATCCTGTGCAGGTCTTCTAATCTGGCTGTCATTATTTGTCATTATTTCATTCACCCTCCGCTTGACACCGCACCACTTAACCAGTCAAACCTCAGTCATGAAGCTGAACATGCCTTATCCCATCCAACATGGAATGTCAGGTAGTGCTTTTTGAAGCTAACCAATCTTGCAAGAGATTACTGACAGCAGCACACACACATTAATTGAACCGGTTGCCTCGCCCAATCAGAAGTTAGTGAGCAGAAAACCAGCAGCAGTCAAGTTCTTTCATGTAGCTGGCATCACTTTATCTTTCCTGCTGGAATAATGTCTTCATTTACCCATCAAGAACGGACAAAAGAAGAAAGCTTATTTTATCAACAAGTGGCTGTCACTAACTTTTACGGCATTACAGTGTCTTATTTAATGAGTTTTCACAGATGTTTCACGATACTGTAGATATTCTGACAATGAAAAATGATGGCTGATGATAAATACGTTCTGTGGGTATGGCACTTCCAACAAAGTTTTATAACTTCATCATCAAGGATGCCGCCGTGGTTACAGTTACATTGCATAAATCATGGAGGGTGCTTACACAGAGCAGTGCCTGTGGGCATCTCCCAAAGCGTAAGGATAAAACTTTTTACTAATAATACGGGAAGACTTCATCACTTAGTCACAGCAAAACTACATAAGACGTCAAATGATGGGGGGAGGGAGGAAGTCTGATGCTAAAGGGCGATCACTGTTGTCAAACCAGAGCTGCACATGTGGACGACGTCTCCCTCAGAAAAGGCACGGATCTGCAGACAGGATGAAATTGGAGAGACAAAGCATAGACAAAAGCCTACACACCTACTGCACGCTGCCTCGAGCCACTGTTCATGTACAACAGCTTTACAATAAACCAGAAGGCTAAGTTTAACTCGGTTGTCAGACGGTCAAAATATAGTGGAGGAAAACACGAGGGGTCGTCTGCTTCGCTGGGAGTAGGGCTCATAAAGCTCCTGACCTCACCAAACAACAACAAATGAGCACCCTGTCCATTTCCTCCCAAGTTAAGCTGTAGAAATACAGACCGGACAACTGGTATTAGCGGCACAATCATCTGGCGCTCGCATTATTAATGGCATAATTACTGCACTGGGACAGAATGAGGGAGAGAAAAAGGGAGAGAGAAAGAAGACAGAAAGAGCTGAGAGTCAGAAAGGAAACAAAAAAGCAGAAGGCTAAAACTGAGGCAGAGAGGGTTAGAAAGAAAAGAGATGGATTGACATCCCCGTCAGGGCCTTGAAGTGAGGACGTTTTCCCTCTATTTTGGGTGGCTGGACCCTCCCTCGTTGTTAATTGGAGTCCTCGTCTGTATCCCGCCGTCCTGTACTCTGGTGGCGCCCCCCAAGGTGCAGGGAATTACCGTGTCTGCCTCCCCTCCTCTATATTTAGGCCATTTAAGGTTGCGCGGTTTTAAAAGGGAAAGTCAAAAGATGCCATTCTTCATGAATGTCTGAGGATATGAATAGGGTCGCCGCTCCTCTCCCTCCGTCCCCTCAGGACCTCACCTTTTCAAATATAACGAATGCCTCAATTAAAATCCCTTTCAAACACCATGCTTATTTTTCGATAACAATCGTCCGCCGCTCCCCTTTAGTTCCCTCTACCTCTGCTCTCTCCCGTTTCTCTCTCTCTCTCTCTCTCTCTCCGAGGAAGGGGTGGAGAGGACGGCGCAAAGAGACACGGAGGGCAGATGATGCTCCTGTGTAAAGAGAAATGAAATGAGGGAGAAGAAAGAAATGAAGAGACAAAGGCAAACTTAGTAAAGCAGCAAAAGGGAAGCAGAGAGGGAGAGAGATGGAGGTAAACAGATAGAAACAGGAAAGGAGAGGTGTGTGTGTGTGAGAGAGAGGGAAAGAGAGAGAGAGAGAGAGAGTAGTGTAGTTGTGATGGAGGGATGGATGCAGGGCCTAGAATGATGTGAACCAGCAGATGGCAGGGTAAGAACAGTAATATGGCCAGTTCCACTCTGGCTGTCTGTAGCCAAACAGCAGGTCAGTGGGGAGCCCACAGTCCACACGCACACACACACACACACACACACACACACACACACACACACACACACACACAAAAGCAGCAGTGCTCAGAAACAGAAGCAATACAGACAGGTTTAAAAAAGAAAAATATGCATGCACAGACACTGACTTTTCACACAGATGCATTCAAATACACTCAGACATTTACCTGTCAGACACATAAGCACGACAACGTTAAAACACACACACACGTAGGCGCCCATTCTTGTCTGTGGCTGTGACAGTCTGTGGGCTTCGACCTCAGCTCCAGTTTTCATTTCCTTTCCTTATGTCATCTCTGTCCACACAGGACTGTCTGCAAATATTGACTAAAGTGACAAATGAGTTTTTTTCTCTTTTTTTTTTTAAACACTGAAATTTGACTTCGGCTGTCCTGATAAGTGAGTCAAAATACTGTCGTTTGCGCCGCGTTGTCAGAGGGATTGCGGGTGGCGTGCCTGATGCAAGTTAAAACTGTAATGGTTACAAGACAGTTTGTCGCCATTTGAGGCTCAAAGGGAAATGAAACTAAAGCTGAATAATGCGTTCTTAGGCCGTCATTAGCATCGGAATAGTGAAATGCATTAGGGCTCTATGGAAGATGGCTGGCTTTAATAAAAGACCACTTAAAGAGGGCAAACAACAGCAAACAAGTAAATCTAAAAAACATGGGCCCGCTCGCTCACTTAAGACCCGTGGACATTATCAGCATCTGAACTGTATGGTAGTGGAGATTAACTGCCTGGTGTTGTTTAGCTTAGCTTCATCTTGGCTGCGTTCGATTAAGCTCTAGGGAGGAAACCAAAGACAGACTTTTTCCATTCAGTAATATCGACTAATTAATAATTATGTCAATTCCTCCTTTCCAGCCTTTGGTTACATGCTGGTTTGCAGCCATGATCGCGAACAGTGTGTGTGTTTTTTTTTTTTTCTCTTCTTCTTTTCTTTTTTTTTTTTTGATGAGAGCATGCACAGCAATTCTGTTTACTGAGTCTTAAAAACGCGCCTCTCTGCATGCAAATGCACACAAACTAAATTAGAGCGGAGCAAACGGCGGTTTACTGTACATGTTGCGCGGGGTGCAAGTCGAGCGCAGAGGGTATAAAACGGGATCAGTCGCTGTGAGAGACTAACAAGCGGGCTTGTTGTGGAGTTCAGCGAGGCTTTCACGGAGAGCTCCAGCTGTTTCGCATAGAGGAGGCTCAAAGCTACCCCTGCCTTTGCTAAGAGGCAATATATTTGAGCGTTTCTCCCTCTCCGTCTATATGTGTCTGTCTCTCGCCCCCGCTATCTGTTTGTGCTGGTCTCTCCCTCTCCCTTTCATTGCCAGTCTAAACCAATAATGTATGATATCTTTATCTTGAGAGTCACGGTAATATCATATAGCACACAGACATCCCCACTTGCCTTTTGGGCTTTTCTGCCTTTGACTCTGAGCGGATAGGCATCGTCAGGAGCGTCTCCTGACAATTTCCAAAACGCGCTGTAATGGTTTGTTTATGATTATTTTCTGTAGAATTTGTCCCATTTCTTCTGACTGATGCTTATAGAAGAGCACACTGGCAAATTGGATGGCAAAGTCCCCGGTGATTGTGTCCCTTACATATCCAGCACAACGCCAGTAAATAAATCTCGCAGACTCCAATAAAATATGTTATTTCTTCCCTATGAATCATACAACATGGCCGGGCTTCATTTCTGACCATACTGTGTTGGCTGCAGGCTCCGAGATTTTTCAGAGAGAATTATAAGATATATAGAGCAAGACAGTTGGTTGTTAAACTCTGTCAGGGAGTGCACATTCTCAAACTGTATCTCAACAACGAAAGAATGATCTCGCAAACTGATTTGGAAGCTTAACTGGTACATTACACCTCTTTTATTATATTTGACCCATATTGTATTTATTCCCTTTTGGATTGCAGCAGTTTAGGGCAGACTTATTTTTTTTATCATTATTATTATTATTTTTTAACATGATTTTACATCTTGTCAGAATCATTTTGCCTCACATTTATTTTCAGTTTAAATATTTTTTTCATCCCTTTTTTTAAAAGATTATTTGAGATTAAAGCACAATTTCTACGTGAATTATGATGTGTGTAAGTGGCTGACAAATTAAATAAGCATCTCAACATAAATACTGTATTTATTCTAACAGCCAGGCTCAGAGGAAGAAATCACACCTGCGTTCACGGCTTGTGTATTGTTTAAATTCCCCCGTCTCTTCTGTTAACCCACTTCAGCATCACTCAGCCCATCTCCCCTACGAGTCACTGCCAGTGTTGGCCTAATATTATCCTCCCTAAACCCAAACAGCAGTTTACTCCGCTGCTTTTCACCTTGCCGGGTCACAATTGCGGCAGGCATGTCGAGGCAGACCTCTATTTAAAGATGGTGAAAATGTTTGGGTGGCTCAACCCTTTCAAATTAAATGGATGGCATCCCAGGGAGGCCTATCAAAAATGATTAAAAAGGGTGGAAGACAGCATGTGTGTGAAGTGTCAAGACGAGTCGGCACAGGCTACCCGACCTGCACCGAGAGCCAGGAAGCTTATTAGCATTTCAGCGCATAGCAACCTGCCTAGCCCCGAGCACTGATCTTAACACGGTCTGTCCAAAACCGCACCGCTCTCTCTCTCTCTCTCTCTCTCTCTCTCTCTCTCTGTCTGTGTCTATCTCTCCCATCCCTCTCCCCCCTCCTGCATGTGCGAAAAAACATTCATGTCAAGTTGCCGGTTCACTCAAGTCGGGAATGTTTCTGTGTTAATGTCAAATTGGAGCAGCAGCCTGACAGAGTGTGTTTGTATACTCAGAGAAGTTTAATGCCGTCCAAATACTTCGCGGGGAATAACAGGAGGCGATACCAGGTTCTCAGATATCAGATCGGGGCATCAGATTGGAGTGTGTTGAAATGCATCATCGCTGTGGTTTCAGACTTTCTGAGGTGGAAATTGAATTTGACTCAGGCTCATTAGAACAGTAAAATTCCTGTCATGTTTGGAGCCAGCAGTCAGTTTTTTTTAACAGTGGTAACAGTGTATTCCTCTGCTCGTGAGGCCAGTATATTCTCAGGCAAAATTTTAAAGTGCCAGCGCCCAACTTTCGCCAAAGTTTCGATGTTCATTTGGAGGACCTTTTAACTTATGGCCATCTGTCTGAAGCGTAAAGTATGTTTAAGTTTCGGTTTGATCAAATGCTGCAAGAGTATTTCAGCTCCAAAAAGACCAGTCAGGTGCTGCGGGCTAAAACCACTATCTGGACAAAAAGTGGCACTCTCTTTCATTTTTAATCTCTGTCATTCCCTTTTCTCATCTCGCTGTCTTTGTCTGAGTCGGTATTGACTTCGTGACTGGGAAAAAAAAAAAAAAGCTGCAACCTCCATCATTTTTCAAACAAAGGAAGTAAAGATGCAGTAATTGGTATGTTTTAACTGCGTGTGATGGAATTGCCCAAACGTATTTCATCCTTCTCACTGGATGTTATCCTGAAAAAAAATACCATCCGTAATTGACTTCTCTTATTACTATAATCAAGCTAAAGCAAAATAATAAGGTTCCACTCAAATATCAAGCATCGTACCGGAAATGTCAGGCTTAAAGACAATCTTTACACCACTACAACAGCAAAACACAACGCGCAATAACAACCATTATCAGAAACATAAGCAACCAGAGCTAAATCCTTTATAGTGAATTCAAAGGTTTCTGTGTTATTTTTCCTCTCCCCTTTCTCCCTCCTCCTGTTTTTTTTTTTTCTTCCTCCGTGATGCCAGAGCATCACAACTGGACCTGGGCACTTAATCAGTCACCGGGGCGCACCGCGTTTCGATATCAAGCATTTCATATGACTTTATTGACTCCGAGTTTTTATGCTCTTCTTCATCCTGACAGCATAAAGAATGGGCTGACGGCGCTCTTCCAAGATTGGAGGCCATTTTGTCGCTGAGCTCTGTGCTCAACAATGTGACTAATGGGAAGCCCTGGAGGACTTTCGGAGGCATCACTCAAGAGCAAAGTTTGAAACTGAGAAAGAGGGCGGTGTGTTTACAGATGCACTTTGGCGGCAGATATTTTAATACGGCGCTTGTCGGCGACGCGGGCGAGACTTAACTTTTGGTTTGCCAGAAGAAAGAGGGTTGCCTCTTAAATTGCTAATTAAACTGTCATAACGCGCGCTCGCATACAGCGGGTATCCTTTGTCCCCAGACTAGCTCGTCTCACTGAAGCGACCTTGGGAGGGGGAGCCTGCCTGCCTACCTTATAGCTCCCAGCTCTCCACAGGCCCCCACAGAGCATCTCATTGTCTCAAATTAAAGATAAGGTCTGCCTACTCTGTGTACGGTAGCTACCCTACCTTTGGCATGTGGTCGTTGCTAATTACTTTGAGCTGTTAAGGGAGACATATCTGGGGAGACAGGCAGGAGGGAGAGACCTACAAACCCAGTTTAAAAGAAGAATCTGATTTTCCCATTGCTCCCGATGGCTTCGTTTGACCTGTTGGGCGTGCATTGTTCTCTGACGGCCCATTCTAGGTTGGGTTATACCTGTTGTTTTCCTGCGCCGAAGGTGGACGGAGTGAAGTCCCGCGGCTCTACGGATGCACGTTTGCAGTCAGGCCTCAGATGTTGCATCATGTGTAAATAAATCAGGGACAAAGTCTGAAAATGTGTAAGGAGAGGTGCCGTTGACGACGTTTGGTGGCGCAATCTGTTGCTTCTGTGAATGCTTCTGTGTGTGTGTGCGCGCGTGCATATGTGTGTGTGTGTGCAGTTGGTAGACCTCATGCCCTTAGGAAGCTGCTAAAGTCTCAGGCTCTCCGGTGACCTGGCCCCAGTGTTAGTTAGCGGCCTGGGAGCAGTCAACTGTCATAAATAGGTGTAATTTGCTGTAAAACAATATCCGTGGCTCCACTTGCTCTGGGTTGTGATTATTGAAAAAAAAAAAAAAAAAAAAAAAAAAAAAAGAAGAAGGAAAAGAACAAATGGCGGAAGCAATCATTAGTGAAAACAAAACAAAAGCGGCGTTAATCAATTTGAAACAGTAAATTAGCCAGCATAAATCATCGTCCGGGCCGCAGCAAGCCATGGTGGTGGTGTCAGGGATCTGGTTTAGCGTGCTCGCTGCCTGGTAAACTGCTCCATTTAACTCCCCTCCGACTCCCACTGGCTCATTGCTAAATAAGGATATCAATTAGGCTAAAGCACTCAGCAAAGGCTCCCAAGTTAACCATCAGCCGAGGCATGAATGGATCTTTGGGGATATTGACTGCTGCGGCAATAGGTTTGTAAGTGGGCTGACCAAGGGGTAATTAAAGCAGCATTATCATGTTATGCCGTTTATGGTACTTCTGTGGCTCTACGCCGTCCATGAAAGCAGGCGTGCAAGTGAGAGATCGCTTGCTTGTGCACTCTTGCAATCAAGCGATTTGAATCTTTGGAAAGGTCAGTTCTGGGTGTGTCTGAGTTTATTCTGCGCTGTGGCGTTTTATCCTCAAAACAGTGCGTGAAACATCAAAAGACCCCACATCTTACCTTCTGCCATTTCACTCAAAATCCTTTCGTGATGCAAGTTTCTAAGGGCCGGTTCTATCCATTCGGTTCCTCTGAGTAATGTCTTTACATGATGTGAGGAAAATCATAAGGGGTAAGCCCAAGCCTGCCCGCTATATGAGGTGGCCTTGATGTATGTGCAATTACAGCATAATTACAGAGATAATTACTGTATGGGAAAGATTAATAACTTTATTAGCTAAAATGGTTCACTTTTAAAAGAGGGGAAATGCATACGTTGGTCTTGCAGATCTAAATTTGCTGAAAGTCAATTAACGGGCTGATTTTGTATCTCATTACTCACGTGTTTCACCTTGGAAAGGCACCTTGAGAAGCTAAATTTAAAATGTAAAAAAGGTCAGGAAGTCCCTTGTACAATTAAGCCAGGAGTTGCTAAAGAATTCCATCATTATTGAGGGAGTGACAAAGTGTCTATTTTGGCCAATCTAACGAGAAGGACCCACTTCAAAATTAAATCTTGTTAACTGTCGGACCAGCCTCTTCAACATATCTCAATTACCAGAGGAGGAGAGTTAACTACAGTCTGCACACTTTTTTTCCCGGCCCCTTTTTTCTTTTGCCTTGGTTTTTCATGTTGTTTTTGACAGGGGCGGACCACGTTCCGCGTGCCTGTGTTTTGACTGAGCAACAATTGGCCCTTAAGCTCCTTTGAAACAATAATAACTCCTCCTCTTTAATTTAGCCAACCTAGCCACGTTGCAGCGTTGACAGGGTTAGATTAGTCTTATCAAGACCTATTAACCATTTCCATTTTCTTATTAAATGCATGCTGTATAATTTGTGATTTTTCCAACGTGATGTAATTATGATGTATCATTTCCCTCAAATAAAGGCCCTGTCCTCTCTTGGTGTTAATTTGAGCGTGTGAACTTTATACTTTGAACTAATTGGTTGCTGTCGAAATCCCCTGAATGTGAGTAATTCGATCAGGTATTCCATAACCATTGTACAATTTAATTTGAGTAATTTAATTGGATTTGACTGCTCATTTCTGGGCCACTCTCCACTCAGTATTCAAGAACTGCAGAGCTGCAGAGGTATCCTGAGGCAAACACACACACTAGCCGCCACCAGTCTCTCACACCAACAGTGCTGGGAACTTCCCACCTGATAGCACGGCTGGATCAGACAGTGGACTGCTGGATCTCTGCTTTAAGGTGTTGTGCATTCAGCGTAGGTGATATTAAATGATACATCGGAACAAAATAGCTGGTTAGGTTCTTTAATTCTAGGTGGTGGTCAGCCCACGCTATTATCCATCATAGGTCCGAGGTAATAAGAACATAATATGTTTGCACAAGCTGTATTTTTCTCTATTTTGCACCAAAACAGAGGGATTACTCTTCATAAATTGCATTAACGCAGGCAATGCCATCTCCTTTCATTCGATCCCGCGACCACTTGAGCTTGTATCCTGCGCGTAATGTCATTCACGCTGCACCGCGGAGGACTTTATCTGTCCTCAGAGGGTCAGCCATCTTGTCTTAGTGATAGCTGAGGCCTGGAGACTTGGAGGCGGCGGAGAGCGAAAGCAGCAGAGACAGGCTCCCCTGCCACCCTGATGTGCTGGGAAAACAGTGCGAGGACCACGCTGAGAGACAGAAAGGGAGCGAGCGAAAAAAGGGAGGAAGAAAGGGAAGGGGAGCAAGGGGGAGAGAGACACTAAAGGAGCGAGAGAGAGAGAGAGAGAATGACAGAATAGAGATACTGAGAGAGAGAGAGAGAGAGAGAGACGGGGAGAGATGCCCATGGGCAAGACTGGCGCTGTCTTGCCTGGGCCCTCCTCCTAGTGCCAGAGACAGGGATGACGCTGCCACTCTGCATCAGCCTTATGTAGTATTCATAGCAGCAGGTCCTTCTAACACAATTTGTGACCTCCACCCCAGCAGAGGAATATTGGAGTTTAACAATGGGCGGCTCTGTAGGGAGCGAGCACGTCGAGACCCCGGCGAGCAACTTCCTCGTCTATTATTTCTCTTTTTATATATTGTGTAGCATGTGTCTTTTCTGGGAATTCCACAATAAAATGACTGTTATTTATCATTACCAACCTCTTTATCATTTAGTCAATAAAAGGCCTCTCACTTTCTCTCTCTCCTTCCCTCCATCGCAGTCTGGGAGTCAGATATCTGTATTAGTCCCCCCCTGCCTCGGGGCAAGCCGTGTCAAAAGCTAAATCATGATCAGCTATGGCTTTCTGGCTAAATTGTGTATGAAGGCCCCGGGCGGAAAAGGTGCACATGCTCATTATTGGAGACACAGAGAGAAAGAGAGTGAAGTTTGCACACACGCACTCGGGCACGCGTACACACACAAACAAGGATAAATCGCAGCGCTGCACATATGCTAAGAGTACACGGGTCATCTGTGGAAATAATTCAAGTGATAACATGAAGTGTGTGGATGTTTGACTTTGCAGATCACCAGCAGGCCTATTTGATGTCTTGCTGCACAGTTTTATACTCTAAAGTGAAAATTAGAGTTACTAATCTATTACTCTAAACGGAGACACAGAGCTCATGCAGCAAAGTTTTCCATTAAGACCCCTAATTTATGTAGCATGCTATGACCTCACATGTGCGCTTACTGTAACCAACCTCATTCTTTCTCTGAATCTCGTTGGATCACTGTCATATCCAGCTTGTGCCAAGAAACAGAGCTTAAATTCATTATATTACAGTACTTTGATGCGAGTTGGAAAGGTCCCATGAGGAGGTTTTTATCCCTCACCTACCACAGGAATTATGCACCTCACGCTCTCCCACGTTCATTGTCACTGTCGGGGGTGCTTTGCCCTTTATGGCGCGGGGCACAGAGTGAGGGTGTGGAGGTGAGTTGGTGGATGGCCGCACAGTGTTTCAGTCATTTAATGCAGCATACTGGAGTTTGTGTCTTGGTGTCTTGTCATAGGCCATTATTTAACATTTAATGCCTTTTCATTAATCGTAACCACAATATTTCCCTCTTAGTATTAGTTTCTATTCAGATGAGTTTTTTTAGATGCTTAATGCTAACCATGCCTTTAACCAACTCTCTCCTTGAAATTACATTTATGTTAATTCATTTGCAGCAGCAAATAGTAATGCAATGCTGCCGGATGACATTTTAGAGTCACATAATGAGCAAATGTAAATTTAATGTAATTTAAGCATATGTCAAGTCACATGTAAAGTCGCAGAATGTAAATGCTGAGGCAACCAAAACATGTTTCCTGACAATATAGTTAATTTAATGCATGCTTTCTTGCATTGTCTGCTCTTGCAACACAGCATCAGCTCTAAAGTCGTGATTTATTTATTTATTTATTTTTTGGTGATGTTTAGGCACTCGCTGTTTTGGGAAATATTGACAAAAGGGACTTGAAGAGCGAGCAGCACTTACCTGAAACTGCTATCTTTGATTTTGCAGCCAAAACCTCACCACACACGGTACACAGGAAACATGTGCTCCTACGTCTGGTACGTCCACCATCTACCTCGAAACACTAGGAAAATGTTAGCAGGAGGCAAATTCCAGGAAGCAAAAACATTTCGTCACAAAAATGAACTACGACAGCAAGTTAGAGTAGAAGCATAATTTCTTAACCACAGTTTATTTCCCAGTCTTTCCCTTAATTTTTCTATACACACACACACACACACACAATATGTATAAAGTTTTCAGATCTGTTGAGGCCTACTCAGCAGCTGCAGGTTTACATGCTCAGCGGCCACCATCCTCCATGATTCCCAGCGTACGTTCAGAGCTCGCCAGCCACCCGAGCATACAGGACTTGGTCTCCCCTTTAGGACATTATCACCTTGTCCAGTCCTCTGGAGGGCCCTCCTCTCCCCCGTGGGCCAACGCTTCCTGCTAGCGCTAATTAATTAAGAGGGCAGGTTGGCCACAGTGGAGAGCGGGCCCAGAGCCTTTTCATCTACTACCAGACAGGATGCCTAGAGACTTATCGCCTCCTCTCCCAATAATGCCGCTGCACAGCTCGCAGAAGTCAGTGGAGACTTAAGAACAGGTATGCTGCACACCAAAAACTGCACTATGAGGGGAATTAGCTGTGGCTTTTGTAACAAGACATTTCTTTTTTTAATCTCCCCCGAGCTTCCTTCAGCTGCCTGTCTGTGCCGTCAGTTGATTTTATGGACAACCGGCACACTTCTGCCATCTGTAATTTAATAGTATGATAACAGCACCCGCATCTACGATCCATAGACATTACTGTGTGTACCGTAACCTGTGACAACAGTAAAGTAGACCTTTATATTAGAGAACACAGCTTAACAGCGGTGTACAGCCCTCCATCATAACATTTGCACATGGTTCTTGTACACAACAGGAAAAAAAGTGTCTGAGGGAAATAGAGCTGGGAAGCAAGTGGGGGAAATAATACGACCACATTTAATGAAAGGTTAAATTTTCATTTACTCACTATTGACTGAGCTGAAAGGGCCATTATTTATTGTATTGGCATGATGTGGCCCATTAGTGCTGTATTGGAATTGGTTTGGCTTCTTTTTCCCTCCCTTTTTCACTGACTCTCTGTTGTTCAGCGTTGTGAGATCGCTCCGAGCTAAAGTGTGAGAAAAGACCTGTTTGTGTGCGCGTGTTTACGTGTGTGTCTGTGCGTTTTCACACGTGTGTATGAGGGAGAACGACAGAGAGAGAGAGAGAGAGAGAGAGAGAGACTCCTCAAACTTTCCCCGCTGAATTCCCTTTGTTCATTTATCCGGCGTCTGCATCTTCACATATCGCACGGTGATTCGGCCATCGATCTGTTGTTCTCGCGATCCCACTGACACATCAATGACAATCTAATTCCGTTCAACGGATTCTATCGGCCGCTGTCTCCGCAAAGTGACAAGACACATTGCGGCCGTGTGTAACCCAATAATAGGGTGCTCTGCTCAATCCAGATTAAGTCACGAGACGCCGCGGCTCCAGCAGCACACGGCACATTCATTTAGAGGGGCTTCCTAATTGGGGCTGGTGGAAGGGAGGCAAGAGGTGTGAACTGTGCTTTGTTTCGAGTTATAGAAACCCTCCCATTTGTTTATTAGCATCCCGGCGTACACGAGACATTATTGCAATAATGAGGCAACATCTGCATAATTTGACACTTAACAAAAGGGCCCCGAGGCCAAACTTTGCACAAATATTCCAACACAAGATCAGGTCAACAGCTTTGAGGTTAATAAGACTGCATATATCTTGTGAATTCTTGCCTAGAAACAGTACATTAAAGCATAATTGAAACCCCCCATCTGCAGGTCAAGACGGTTTAGGTCTTACTGTACCAAACTCTTGCTTTTAATACAATTGTTTTAACTGACATGGCTGTGTTTGTTGCAGATTTTTGTCATAAACGTCTAAATGAAGTGAAATAAAGTTTATTTGTCACGCCCTGCTTCCTTGTGTTGGACATTATTCATGCACATGTGTATCTGTTTTCTGATTTACTCTATTTAGGGCACATTATTTTGGGTTTTGGAATAAATGCTGGAATTTATGGCCATTTTTTCAAGCAATTCATTTGAGTTGTTAAAACTATTTCAGTGCCTCACAGTGTCAAGTGTTGACCGTGTCATTCCTCTAGGTCTTAATGCAAATTGCAGCTTCTCAAAATATTGATGCTAAAATGCTTAATAGCATGTATAAATAAAGATTCACCTCACGCCGGAATGTGCACTGCTGTGCTCTGACCTTGGCAGTGAAAGTCTGGCCTCCTACGTACAGCATTTCTGAGGTTTTAGCAAGGAAAGCTAAATAAAAGCACTCTGACAGAGGGCACCAGATGGCCTGGGCTTTAGACAGACTGGCATGGCTAGACATACTTCTCAGTGTCACATTCACATAGACATGCACACACACACACCCGTTCAAGCAGGTACGCAAACACACACACACACGCCCATTCGCAACAGTGTCACAGAGGTCAATGAGCTAAGAATGGCAGTGCCACTGTGAGTGCCATCTGGCAAACCAGGGTCAAGGTTACACCTCCGGGATCTGCGACCTGAGTCGAGTGAGCTCATTCACTGAACGTTCAGACTTTTTTGTGGAGACAGACTGTAATCTTTGTCCACGCCACTGCACTGTGTGTGTGTGTGTGTGTCGTGATTCTGGAGTATCTGCTTTGTATCACAGAACCCACATACCTGCGCGCTCTTCAAATCTTACGACTCCATCATTTCCCCTTGACACGCTTTCTTTCCTCCTGTTTCCTAAACTCTACATAAACAGCGTGGGGCTTTACTGCCTTGTTTTCTGTCTGTCGGCGCGCTGTGCCAGCATCCGACACCAGCTCCCTGCCACTTTCACAGGCTGTAAACATCTGAGCAAGGCCTTTCATCTGGTCAATGTGGCAAGGGGACCCAGGGGCTCTGGATTAGCGCCACGATAAAAACAGGCTCCCGCACTTGGTTTAGCGAGCTTCAAGCCCGCCACTGTGACAAGCTGTGTTTAAAAAAAGCCAAAGGAGAAAAAAAAAAAAGCTTCACAGGCCAACACTACAAATTAATAGTTTCCTCCAGAAGGCGAACTTGTTCCAGAGGAGGCTCATTAATTGAACATTATAAATAGCAAGATCTGTTAGGCATGTTGTTGGTATATTAGTATTTTTCTTTTTTTCTTAGATTATTCAAAGCATGGTGGTACACATTATAAAACGCCATTTTCTTGTAATTATTGGTTATTCGGTAGATTTGTATATAAGTGGCTAAATATGAGCTCACACTAAAGTGAGGAGTTAGTGTTTTGTAAGCATAAGTGAGTATATACATTTTTCATTGTTTTCAAGGCGGCTCTGCTTTATTGCATCGTGTACAAGTGATAAAGATGGAAGACAAAAGGGATGACAGGCAACAAAAGTCATGAGCCGGACTCCACTGCGCTGCAAGCCCATGGCGCGTACCCTGTCCTGAAAGCCTCCATCTGCCCCAGGCAATCATTTTCAGAAGCACGGTGTCAATCAACGCCAGTGTCATCACAAGAGATGATGTCATTCATCTGTCTATATATAGAGTCATATGGACACGGATATGTCTACAGTGTGTTTTATCTCATTGAAAGGGCAAGTGATTTTCTTTCACCGCTGTGTCAGGGTTTAGATGGACGGCGGTTCAACAACATTAATATTTAAGGAACCCCGGCAACTGGTCTCACCCTCATCCATTATTTGGGTGCTTTCTGACACTCACGAATTGTTGTCCCTGGGTGACGTGCAGACAGCATCCAAATCTTAGCCCATATAGTGAAATAGCAGACACGCTCATGGGTGACACGTGGGTTTGCCCATTCCCGATGGAGTTAGTTCTGATTCCTTGTTTGATGAACCTTTGTCCCAGTGGGGTTCTGCAAATGTAAGCAAATCGTTTGGTATGCATTTGTACGAGGCTACATATAGACCAAGTGATATGATAAAATGCATATGGCTCAGTCTGTTGAGTTAATTGCCCCTCTACCTGGCTTGTATGATGATCAGATAATATTTTTTCCCGCTTGAGGATTGCCACAGGGGAACATTTTTCCTTTTTTTCAGTCTGCTCATCACCAGTTTGAAATTATGTTTCCATGTGCAGCGTGCGCGCATGGATCTCCATAGCAGCACATCTCAATCTCACATACGCACGCACGTGCAGACTCACATACCTGGAAATGATTTCAAAGACTCAGGGGAGTGTGGCCCAGCCGACACCCCACCTCCAGCCCCAACCCCGTGTCCCTCCACAACCCACCACCTCTGTGTCCTGTTTCTGGGCCCCCATAATGCATCCCCAGACCCCTACCAGAGCAGAGGCTCTACAACATGCTGGAGCAAATCAAGTATTGACCTGAAGCAGTTATGTGCTGTAGAACATTATATTCTCATCCGGGTGGCGTGGTGACTGTAAAGAACACTCTGTTTGCAGTGAAACATGGCTTTGCTTATGCGCTCTGCTGCACGCCCAGGCGCCCACGACGCTCGTACATCAAGCGCCGGCCTTGTCGCTTGCTTTATTGAGAGGGAAAACAAAGGGTTGAGCCGGTTGGAATCATTTTTTCTCGGGACGATTTTTCAAAACAGCACCAAAAGCTTTCCTTTTGGGGTTTTGGGGTGGCCGAGGAGGAGAGAACGGGCGATAAAATTGATGAATGGCAGATTGATGGATTTCATTCCTCCACTGAGGAGAAAAACAAGAGAGATGCACATAAGGGTTTTTTTATGTTTCAAGAGTTTGAGAAAGTTACTTATGACAGATGGAGACGCTTGCCTCCACATTTTCATGCACAAGTGATCATTGTAGTAGTTTTAGTAATCGTGACCGTAGAGGTACTTTTATTCGCTGAGCCAGCTGGACGAATGTCAAGGACAGGAGGACTTTATACGCAGGCTCTCAGATTTATAGGAGGAAATACTTCTAGATTGGGATATTGAAATTTAAATATAAACATTATAACAAAAACCATCTTGGCAATTCCTTTATAACATACAGTTTACATTCTAGAAATACCTGAAACGATTTACTCACTGAGCAAACTCTCAAACGCATGCCTGATAAACTTCACAAACATACATACATCATAATGTGGGCAGGAATTATTCCAATTTGCCAAGTAATCAATTTTTTTCCCTCAAGAACCCCACTAAAGACACAATCAGATAATTGGTGGTACACGTGAATAAAAAAACGTGTGAATCAGCCTTCGTGTCTCCCGCAGACGTTCAGCTGCCCCCTTTTTTCAAGCTCTTTTAATGAATTGGTACACCTGTAAAACACTTTGTGGCTTAATGTGATCCCGGCTGCATTATGTTCCCTCCTAAACAGTGCAAATCAGCAGTGAATGAATATCATTTTCTAGGAGACTTTCAAGGAGTTTGGAGTAAATATTAATGTTTTGTGTATGACTGAGAAAATATTTTGTTGTCATGCCACTGCTCAGTTTGCATAATAAAATGTTATTCCATGTCCTGGCAAATAAACACTAAACAACAGGTTGGTAATAAATACTAAGAAAAAAATCTTTTAAATCAATTGCATTTTAATAAAAAATATTATATTTAATTACGAAACCTAATTTTTCCATCCCTGCATTCTTACTCCCAGTCAATACAAGGCCTTAGACTTTAATAATGAGCCATTAAACAATGTGTTTAGTAAATTGATCTGTGAAGAAACACACAATCACCAACAGCCACTAATGAGTTCCCATTTGTCTCAGAGAGCGGGGAAGAGACAGAGTGAGCGGCCCTTCATCCCTCTCTCTTTTCTCTGTTTCATTCATTTATTCCTTTACCCCCCTCTTCCGCCCATGTTCTCCTCTGAGTTTTTTCGTCTCCTTAAAATTCTTTTCCACATTTCGCCTGGTATACGTACCTCGGTATCTGTCCACATCTCACTATCTCCTACTATCTCTCGTTCTTTTCCTCCAGCTCCCCTCTCCTCTCCCCCCTTTCCCTCCTAAAGGACACAGGTGACTGAACCCATGACTGTCCTGGCGTCAGAGGATGATACATAACAGCTCAGCCTCAAATGACAAATCCAGCCGACACTGGGCCGAGAAGAGACATATTGATTTTTCAATGATTAATAAGTGGAAAATAATTGTGTTTCATTAAGATGGATGGAGTTTCATTTAGTCCTGTCTCCTCTTCTTCACTTCAGCGCCAGGCAGGCAATCAAATCTGCCGCTACCGCAGCCCGTTAGCCTGCTATGGCAACAAGGCCCGCCACATGTGTTTCTCTGCGTGTGTGTTTGTGTGCTGCTGCAGTGAGAGCATTGGGAGAAGGAGAGCGATGTGAAAAGGAGATGAGAGTCTATCTCTCAGAGGGGTACACATTTACTAGCGGCAATAGCAGGGCAAAATATACAAGACCCCATAGAGAGATCAAATGTCGACCACATGAACTCAACTTTTCATCCTGAGCATATTTCGACAACTCTGATTATGTTTACATACATGGAGATTTCCCCCCTGAACAAGATTTTTCATCCCAGTTTTGGGTCAACACATTGAAAATATCAACACTCGGTCAGAATAACCCTGGTTAGCTCATGCCCTTATTATGGGAAACTAGAAACCAGAAACCTGCGGTGGTGGTGACCGGCCGAGCGTTGGCACAAAGGCCTGTCCCTCAGAATCAAAGAGCTTTTTTCGAGACTCTCTCGCCATTTTGCGGTTACGTAGATCACAGAAGAGGAAGAGAAACCAATTTCCTCACTGATAGTAGCTTTAACGTACACCAGAACACGCTGCAGCTACAAGCCCTGGTGCGTTCTGAATGAGGGGCGTAGCTCAAGTGGAAAAACTCTTAAAGCCTTACTTACAGGTCTTACCTACACATGCTGATTGTTACAAGACGAGGCATGTTGCTTAATTATGGGAAACACGGGAATTCACTAACTGAAGTCAAAGTAGGTGAGACAGGTTGAAGGAAAGCAGGTAACCTGTAAAGTCGCTCAGACAAACGTCTCACATAAACCGCTTTTGTAAAGAGCATTATGGGTCCATGCTGATGTGGTGTTGTGCTGTACTTCGCAGGTGGTAAATGAACGCTGGTCACTAACAACATTTGCAAACTTTTGGCAGGTGGCCAGTGTTAACCTGCCTAACCTTGTTATGTTTATGAGCTGTGTTGTGGGAGAATCATGAGCAAACATGGATACAGTGAAAAAGGATAATGTTTCACAGTTTTGTAGTTCAGCAGCTTTATTTATCCCCAAATAAAGCTGATTATACAGCAAGTGAAATCTAACTTTCCAAAGTGTACTTCTATTAAAAAACAGACAGATAAATGGAGACTTGGAAACTACTTGCTTAAAAATGATTTCCCACCCTTGTACTTTGTGTACTTAACAATAAAATATTTTTAAAAATCATATGGGACTGGATATGTGACTACAGTCATTGTTGTTATTTATGCTGGTGGACAGTTTGGTCTGAATGAATGGAACACCAGAAGTGGACAAGGATCAGCTTATTTACAACGTGTACCAAATCATTTTTCACATAACCTGAATATGAATATTTGAGTTCATTTGTGCATATTACTGAAACACACTCAGTTTGAAGATCGTCGCCACTGATTAGATAGCTGAATGAATGTGGTATTAATACAAAAAGCAAGCCTCCAGTATAAGACACCTTTGGTTTTGATGGAGGGTTCACACAGCATGTAGACATTTATTATCAGACAAATCAATACAATTACCCAAACTTCTGTACATCAACCACAACCTGATCAAGTGCTTTAGTGTGTCCATTGAAAAAGACATAATAACATTATCCTGGGGGATAAAGCCATACAAGATAGGGCCTTGTTTTAAATGAAGGCATCAGAGGAGAGGGGGGAGGGCTGGAGCACCCTGGTCCTCCATCCCAGCATCCCTGTGTATCACTTTAATGTTCATATAATGACATCCCCTCCAAGTTTGTGTCATGGGCCATCAACAATCATAATTGTAAAGTGATTCATTGACTGATGTTGTCAACAGTGCTACTGTCAAGAGAAACTGATACCAGAGAAAGAGAATAGGGCCCTCTAATGAATATATCAATAACCAGTGACAGGTGAAGGAGTACTCCTGACGAAATTTCAAATAAGCGCTAACACCTCTTCTGGATGCCTTCATTTGTTTTGCTAGAGCACATTCTGCCAAGGCAAGAAAATAAATAACACAATTAAAAGCAAGGTCCATGTTAGAAATATATACACATATATATATCTATATATATATATATATATATATATATATATATATATATATATGTGTGTGTGTGTGTGTGTGTGTGTGTGTATATAT
>JAOXYL010000055.1:6863160-6889394 GCA_028564955.1 Terapon puta
GGAGGAGGAGGAGGAGGAGGAGGAGGAGGAGGAGGAGGAGATGGCCTGCAGTGGCTCTTCTGGGCTTCCTGTCTTTTTTCAGTCCCTGGAGGCCAAAGATACTTCCCATGGCTGGTCACGCTCATCCAGACCATTTCACATAGAGTCCAAACCTTATTTGATGTCATACATAACCCCAAAACCGGCCAGACCTGCTCCCCCTCCCCCCGGCAACTGTTTTTATTAAGCGCCTGAGTGATGCCTTTACGGAAAGTGGTCTTATTTGCACAGTCAGCCCCCCATTTTGCAAACATGAAAACTTCATAATTTCAGATTTCAGCGTTATTATCAATTACTGCATTTTTAATACATTAAGCCATGATAGTCTTTTAAGAAGTCACAGATGTCTCCGTGGGTTGCCGTCCATAAAATCTAATCTGATTAGAGCTAGATTAAGGTGAGTTAGAAATAATGATAATTGTGACTCATTGCTTTTGCTTCAAATATCCACCTTAATGTCAGGATAAACAACAATATTTAGGAAACTGATAATCAATTGCAGCATTAGATTGTGGCATACAATCACCGTAATAACTCTAAATGGGGTTGTAGTCTGATTAAAATGCCAAGGTGAGGTATTCTCCCACCATCTGTTGAATGGGGCTAAATTGAAAATAGACTCGAGGAAGCGGGGGGTTCGGCGTGTGGGGCTGCTGTTGATGTCGACGCCGCGCTCGTAGCCTTTTCCATTTCGGATCAAACCGAGATGAAACTTCCCCCCGCTGCTCGCCTCTACAGCAGGTGCTTCATGGTGTGTGCCGCTCCAAACTCAACCCCTTTTTACCCACTGACATTTAGCAGACACACACATTTTGATCCCCCGCTGCCACGCTGCCAAATATTGAAAGGCAACGAGGAGCATAAAGAGCACGTATTTACTTAGCGCTCGGCAATGACACTGCACAGGGGGTAGAGGCAGGGGGAGAGAGAGAGCGCGAGGAGGAGAGAGACAGCGAGAGGTTATGGGAGAAAAGAGTCAGCGGGGACATATCTGTATCCATAGAAACCTCAATCAAAGTGGATTTGTGACCTCACGTTCCAGTCGCTGGTGCTTTTCCGAGAGCGGCTGAGGGTGGAGAGCACTCGAGCGGCACTCGACATGCCCACCGTCAAGCCTCAGATCGCTTCGAGAGAGCTATTTGGCAAATAATCAGTTTGTTATTGGTCTTAAATAGTGCCTAATTAAAACGGTGACCTCGGTCAGGCACCCTCTTCCTACACCTAACCTAAACAGGAAAAATCAGTTTAATTGCAGCTGGAAGAAAAGAGATCTTTTTTTTTTTTTTTCCTCTGTACGGAGTGGTCGAGGTGGTGAGAGGTAATTGACCCTACGTGAAACAAATGAATCCTCTAGGGAATCCGGCTCAGATGGATGTTTAAATGCAAACAGTAGTCGGTCCAGTCGCGGGAGAGGGCCAGAACCACATGCCCCCCCCCTCCTCGGTCCCTGCTGAGATCCTATAAAATCAAATCAGAGAATCTGACATTTTCACTAACCAGAGGCCCTGGCGCTGGTTCCGCTACAATAACATATGGACAAACGGGACAAATTGAAATGAAAGTTGTAAATGAAGCTCACGTTAAAATGCCCGAGATCAGAAGGAGGGGGGGGGGGAGTAAGAGAGGAAGGGAGCCAGAGGAAACAGAGAGAGAGAGAGAGAGAGAGAGAGAGAGAGAAGATTAGTGGTTAGGTGAAAATGTTTATTTTCACACTTCAAAGTTCCCAGCTCAGTGTGTGTGTGTGTTTAAGATCAACAGACCTTGTGATGAACAACCTGTTCCATGCTGGAAATACATTCTGTGAAACACAACAGTCCTCTGTAGCAACGCTGCAAAGCACTGACTGGGGAGTATTGAATTACAACTCGGCTACGCTGTGAAGCAGCCGGAGAAATACACTTTTTACTCCCCTTTCAAAAGATGTCACTTTTATCTGTGCGTCTCAACCTCGACACACAGACACAAATCGGGCCCTTTTTATCTCAGGAGAAGAAGAAGACGACGCTCGGAGAACCTGCTGAATCAGTCCTGCAACGTGCTGAACCGCACCTCCACATCATGACTGGTTACCACAGTTTGCTGTGTGTGCAGCAACCGTGCGGCACACAGTCAACAGCAACCACTTAAGAGGTGATTTGCACTCCTATTTTAGTGAGAGGCACATTGTCTTTTTTTTTTTTTTTATCTCCACCTGATTTTTGACATGTAGGTAGTTCTTAGGTGTTCAAAGGACAATGGTGCAATGTTAGATTTTAAGCCGCACAAATGGGAATGCGTCATTTGGGTGGAAATCATGCATTTCTAACATGAACGCTTTTCAGGAACTCCAGTTGGAGGGGGATCCTCATATCGTCGCTGGATGTTTTCCAGAGTTGTCTGAAAGTGTTTAATGAACCCAGAAATGAGGAAAATGTAATAATTTTTTCATCCACTACTTTACTAGAAAATTGAAGATTTCTCAAAATAGATTTTCGTGGAAAAGGGAGAACTTTGGAGGCAATAAAATGAGATCTTTTGTGCTGTGTTTACAAAATAACAAAAATGTACATATCATTGCACACGACAAACCAGTGGAAGGTATAAAATATAAGTAAAGATTTTTTTTTCAGGAAAAGAATGAAAAAAATTAACTGAGTTTGGTCAGATTGGAGATTGTCTCATTACATTATAACTGATTTGATTACCATTTATCTACAACTACATTCCTGTATTAAACCATACTTTTTTTTCGGTTTTAATAAATATCACTCCTCCTTTACTGTCAGATGGGGAAAGGCAGAGGGAAGACATGCATCACCCACAGAATACTGTAAGCGTATGATAATGTGTCTGTTGTCACACTCTGATCCTCCTGCATGACTCCTATAATCAGTCTTTGGATCACATTTTGTATTTCCACTGAGCCCAGCGGAGACCTGGCCTCCAGTGGCCTCTGACACATGATTGAAGCCTCAGTCGTCTGAGCCACCGAGGCTCCCCCGTCTGCAGAAACCCTCGGCCGAAGCACCAAGAGATGGCAGTATTTCACAGAATATGTGGCAGCGAGCGGGAAGGTGGCGGGGGGATCATCAGGAGCCGCCGCAGCACTCGTATACAGCTTCTTCTGTTTGAATTGAAAAAAAAAAAAAGAAAAAGAAAAAAAGAAAAAAAGGTCTTATGAGAACTTGTGAAGGAATATCTGAGGAGCATATTGTCATCCCGTTCTTTGTTACATCTCTATATGTCTCGTTTTAATATTTACATCTCCCTGCTGGATTGAATACCGCTACTGGCCCTCAGTTCCAGTGTGTGTTTAAAAGATAAAAGAGTGAGTTGTAATGTTGACGAAGTAATATACTGTTTCAGAGTCAATTTATTTGCTAAAACAGATGGAGTCATTTCCTGTGTGTCAAAGACTGGTGCAAAGAAAAGTGTCAACCCTGCTTTTATCCGACAAGACTGCAATCAACCATTAATGTGAAATTATTTACTAAAATACTTGTTATACCATATTTCTATATCTATTTTAGAATAGAGAATTATATCTCTCTATAAATAAATTACATTTTAATGTGTAAAATGAATAAAAAAAAACAAAACAAAGCCCTTTCCTGATGGACCCCTCCTGTTAACAGTTATGCAATTTGATATTACATTTGCGCTCTCTGCTTTATAAGTCAGTTTCACCCAGTCTGGCGACACACTTATTCGTGCCCTTGAATGAGATGCTTGTGAACCGTGTATTGAGAGGCAGCTGCTCAAATGTTAGGGGAGGAAATCAAATCTAAATAAACAAGTTGCACCAAATGTTTCATCAGCTGTCACGACGTGAGAGGAGGGTCACACAATGAGAGCGGAGACTTCCTCCTCTGCGTCTCCCTGCGTGGTTTCAGAGCGCCTGCCAAAGTTTTTTTGACGGGCTCAACGTCTTTTTTTTTTTTTTTTTTCACCAAGTCAATATCTGAAAAAAGAAAAAAAACCAGCATGGAGATAATCAGCTCCTGGCTAGTTTAGCTACTATTGACTGCTGTTGCAGTTCTTTACATCTTTGCATAAATTCTCTGTGTTCAGCAGCAGAAGTGTAAAACTTCAGTTATTTATTTCATTGTCGTGGAATAAATTTATAGCAGACAAAGAGGTAACATTTTAACTTCTCATGTGTGTGTGTGTGTGTGTGTGTGTTTGTGAGTGAATGTGTGCAGAGTGACATCGCATGCATACAGCAAATGGCATACGTTATGATGTGCGTGAGTTCCTCTTTTTGTTTCCTTGTTTCCTGCGCATTTATCTGTGTATCTTCACGTGTGTGTGTGTGTGAGAGAGAGAGAGAGAGTGTGTGTTACAGTGTGTGGAGGGTAGAAGTCAGGCCTAGGCCTTTGTAATGAGCAGCCTGGGTTCTTTCTGGTTCAGCTGCTCCTCTCCCTTATTTCACGCTGCGCTGCTCTCCAACTCCAGTGGCCCAGTCACTAGAGTCCTGCGTGTCTCTCTTCCTCCCTCTCTCTCTCTCTCTCTCTCTCTTTCTCTTTGGTCTCTCTTATACCTCCTCTCTTTCTCCTACTGCTCTCTTTACCCACCTTATTCCCCTCGCTATCATTTTCCCTTCTCTGCCTCGCATATGTTTATCTCCTTCACTTTTTCACTCGCTCGCTCATTTCCCTCTCTCTACGTTGTCGTGCCTTAAAAAATCTCCAGTGGGGAACGGCGCGTGCGTGTGCAAAAGAGAGAGAGAGAGAGAGAGAGAGAGAGAGAGAGAGAGAGAGAGAGGTAAAGGAGCATGCATGAATGGTCACTGCTGCCCCATACCATTCATTCCAGTCAGTGAAGGGAACTGCCCCTCGAACGCTCCACCTCACCTCCTCCCTTTTCCTCCGCAGACACCACCACCTCTGCAGGACTCTGCGGAGCAAAGGGGGCCTGAGCTGCTTTAGCACGGAGCCGTTTTAACAGGGCGATTCTGCACGCACGCACACACTGTGCACACATGTTCACCCGCTGAGACTGTATTAGCAATCCTTCCGTCCGGCCCCCCTTCCTCTCCTGTATCTCCCTTAAAAGCCACGATTTCCAGAACTTCAGATATTTGTTTTCTCTCTCTCTCTCTCTCTCTCATATATTTCACTCACTTCTTTTCTTTTATATGACCTTGCATATGGCCGCGGTTAAAGTCACTCACACACTCACTGTTGCAGGGAAGGTATGGAGAAGAATGAGAAGCCTGAGTCCCCTCTATCCATCCAGTGCATTTGCCCACTGAAGCTTAGAGTGCAGATGCCTCGCTATAGTCCTGCATGCACACACACATTCAATGAGCGCATTGAAAAGATGAAGGCATGAACAAATATGGAGTATTATTAGAATAGTAATAAAAGAGGGGGGAAATGCGACTACGCCTCGACTTATTTTCCTTCTTTTGATGAGGGGGAAGAAAGGATGTTCCACAAAGGGTCCAATAAAAGCAGGCTTCCCCGAGTGGAGGCAGAGCGACATGTTTTTGAACTCCGGGGGGAAGAAGGCTCCCAGGCCGCTCTTTTGAACAGGTGGGAATCTGTCAGTTACTGAGGTGAAGGTGCGCTGTGGAATTTAAAGCTTTGTGAGCAACATTTAAGGAGCAACTTTTAATAACTGTCACCTGTTTTTTTTTTTTCTTTCTTTTTTTCTTTTTTATTGTCCGACCTGATGAGTCTGTTATCTGCTTATCGCCCGCTGTTGACAGATATCTCGTAAAATCTCACAACTTAACCGTCGTGGTGGTTACTTCTTAAAAGGCATTGTGAGAAAGGAAATTAATTTCTTTTCGGGACGTACAGTGTGGTGGTTGAAATATTACTTTGCTTTAATTTGGGTCTTTGTGTTTGGTTTAAAAGATTTGCAGGTGATCAGGAGCTTATGAAAATAGGAAAATCAAATGTTCAGAGCGACAACATATTTTAATGTGGTTACACCTCAAAATTGTGTTTTATCCTCAACAAAGGTACAGAGAGTTGAAGTGTTTTGATATTTAACGTTATTCATTTTAGCATTAAGATTTAGTTTATTTACACAAATGACTACAAATGGTACTCATGGAAAATTAATGTTACTGAACTTTACAATGCAGGCAGTGAAGTTAATATTTTAATCTCAACATTTTTTCGTCACTCCTTTGCTCACAGATATTTTGTTTAAGCGTGTATCATATTAAATGCGATAAGACAAGCATGAAAGCATGTGTGCTGCAGTGTTTGTGTGAATGTGTCATCGAGTCACCGACATGAATGAATTGGAGAGTGATTAAATCAGCGTCCTGCCAGTAATTCCGGTGTAATAGTTTCAGTGATAATTCTGCATTAGTGTAAGTATGATTTTTGCCACTACTCATTTTGCAGTATTATGTGTCAGATGTCAGATGTCTTATTTGGGTGCAGAACTCTTCACACCTTGCTCCCTGTGACAGCAATCCTTGGAGAATGAATCAATTTACGCCACACTATGGATATTAAAGCAGGTGATAAATATAATCGTCTCTGGCGATCACCTTCCAAAGTAGCCGTGTAACTGTTTTCAGCGGCGTGAAATCCTTTATCAAGCCGTCGCTGGTTGACAGAAACAATTATCCAGAGAGGGAGGTAAATGAATAAAATTAGCACTTGGAGCCCCCTTGCACATTTGTGCCTGTGGCTATCACCATGCGACGACTTCCCAAACTCTTATCATGAGCCCGGCAAAAGGAACGGCACAGGCTTTGTATGGAAGAGTAACCCCCACCAATTTTAACAATACTCCAATACACACACACACACACACACACATACATATTTAGCCTCACACTCTGTGCTTGGTTTAATCACACTGAGCCTGGGCAGTGGCTGTGCAGTTCATAATGGACTAATTTTTGCAGTGCAGGATTCCAAACCAAAATGCTGTGGTCGCGGCGTGTACGTGTGAATTTGTGTTTGTGTGTGTTTGCGTGGCATACGTGTGTGTGCTCAGCAGACATTACGCGCAGAGGAACCTCGGTTCATGTACTTGACATACATTTTTATTGCAACAGGAAACACTTAGGCCAAATGCTCCCATGTTCAGAGGTGACTTGCGGTTTCGAAACTGGGCATTCCTTTCCGATCTGTGCCTGGGAGCCGCGAGAGAGAGAGGGAGAGAGTAAGAGAGAGAGAGAGAGGGAGAGAGAGACTATTAAATGAGGTCATAATTGTTTCCTCCCCCCCCTTTCCACCCCCCTATCTTCACTCCCACCTCCTTCACCGGTCCCCTGCATAGCATTTCCTGTTAGGACGGCGACCAGACAGCCTTTATTTACCCTGTGCTCATTTCCCTAAATTAATACCCCTCGCCCACATCTATGGCACGGGATCTTGTTTTGTGAACCTAATAAAAGTTTGGTAAATGCGCCGCAATTTGTTCCACTGGCAACAGCCGGGCCCGCAGTGTTGGGCGAGGTGCTGGAAGCTCGGGCCTTGTGTTACAGTGCTCCGGTTATCTGCAGGGAGGATGTGCAGCAAACACACAGAGGAATGGCCAAGTCCCACCCGTCACAGTCACTCAGCAGTACCCTGTCTGCTTTATGGACAGAGTTTTTATTTTTGTGAAATTTAGAAAAATGGCTATTACAAGTTAGACGCTTTTCTTTTCATGTTGCTGCACGTTGATTTCGTCCCAGGTCAATATGTGAGGAGTTCTGTTCTTGCTGATGCAGTAATTGTAGTGACTGTGGTTTCCACGGGATAAAGTTTAAGCATCTGGCGGTGTGATGGAAGCATATCACAGCATACTCATACTTTTGAATTAGATTACAGTGAAATTCTGCTACAGTATCTCTGGTGATCCCTCGAACTCCCCCAAGACTCCTGGGGGTCCCCGGATTCCACTTTCTAACCCGCTAAAATGAATGAAAGTAGAAAGCACTCAGAATGTGCATGTCTCCGCCAACACTGCACAACCCTCTAAATTTGTTATTTTTATTAATGGAAAACGGTTAGAAATTTCAGCCCGCATCTGGACCCCAATGTGCATTAAACTGCATATTGTGGCAGACAGTCACATGATACTCATGCCAGAGCTTGTCTTTCACTCCAGTAAGTGCATGAGTTCATAAGAAAATGCTGAAAATGTCCAAAAAATTACATACAGCACATCACATTTTTAGGACGTTATTTAGAAAAAAATCATTCTTGGAACTTGATCTGCACCAAAATCTAATTACTTGTTACTTGGACCGCGGCTCCACCAAATGTCATTGAAATCTGTTAAGTAGATTAGAGATACCCTGCTATTACTGTAACAAACAAACACGCAAACAAACAAATGGGACCAGCACCCAAACCTCCTTGTTTTGTGGTAATAAATTGAATAACCGTTAAATTTGTTAGCTTTGCGTCTCGGTCTACATTTGGTAATAATAAAGTGTTTTCACATGTATTTAAGGACGGCCCGTCTTGTGTCACTCGTCAGTTTGAATCGTGTTAATTACAACACGTGCTGCAGTGATATTACTTGCTGCTCAGCAAGTGTGTTGTCTCAGACTCAGCTCAAAAGCGTTGAAAGTGCTACATCCTTTTTAAGAGTGTGCCACTGGTTATCTTCTTAACTCCGCAGAAATCTAATTTCTCTCTGGGCAAGCATTTAAATGCCTAATGACTGATAAGTGCAGCTTGGACTGTGTGTGTGTGGTTCCTCCTTCAGCTGGATTGAGATAAGAAACTTTGCTGAGCATTTTTTCCCCCCCCTCCTTTCTCTTTTCCGTTGGGGGGCAGCGATAACTCCCCAGCTCTTCATTCGCCGCTTATTTGGCATCATTATGTGTAATCGGTCTAATAGAATATGTCAGGGGTAATACGCCGAGGTTTGGCATGATGAAGCTGCTTTCTGCCTTTTGTGGAGGTAGCCGTTGCGGAATGACATCCATCGCAGATGAATCTTCGGAGTAAATAGAGGGTTTCATGTTGCAAAATGAGAGTATTGATGCCATCCCACATGCCCTGTAGCCAGAGCTGAGAAAAGAGGAATGGTGAGAGAAAGAGAAAGAGAAAGAGCGGCCGAGAGAAAGGAATTGGTATAAGCAGTATAGGATATCCAGGAAAAATACTATTGCTATGGCTAAGCCAGGAATAATGACTTTATTGAATTTGACTGTGGTGCATTACGGTCTTGCATTCTTGAATGATTGACTTCTCTCTTTTAATGTTTTCTTTTCTCCCTCTTATTTTCTCTTCCCCTCTAAGACATTCATCTTTGGACACACCGAGACATAAAAATGATGTTTCTCAGGGGCGATCAGCAATTGACCTTGGGGTTTTTTTTCGATATGCTTCAGCTCCAACAGAAATTGTACTCCACTAATTGTGTATAAAAATGTACTTTGAACTCGGTGGGGAACTTTAACTTGATTTTTGCCCACAACTGATTCCCCGGCGCTCTTTGTGTGTCAGTGTTTTGAATATATACTTTTTATTTGGTTGTTTCATGTCCCTGACGCGAGTACAGTAGCTCATCAAAATCCGGGCTCTGTTGCCATCTCCAAAGGCGATGCCCCCGCGCGTGTAGTTTAAAGAAGAAAGTGCGCCACATTCAATTATGATGCCCCTTTCTTTGGTGATTGAAATTATGCACGCGTTCACAAACACGCGCCGCGCTCTCACAAACGCTGATGTCCACGCTCCAACTCTGATGCGCGCACACTTCCCACACGCTCATGCATAAAAGCACAGTATAAAGCCCCCTGACACACACACACACATACACACACACACATACATATACACTCACACCCAGGCAGAGTCCCTAAACCGTGACATCCAGGACCGTGCTATAATTACAAGGCAGATGAACACATGGCGACAAAGCAGTCTCGGGAGGGGAGCGGAGCAGAGCGGAGCGACAGAGGTAATGATCTCTAGAACAAAGAGGCAGACCTGGGAGAACAGGTTCAAGAGTCAGCCACAGGGCCACACGACACCACAGGCATGACCTTGGAGAACTTTCTGGAACACCCGAGACTCTCTCTCCCTCTCCAGCTTTCCTTGTGCAAGGCGTGTGTGCGTTCGTGTTTATGTGTGAGTGTGCGCTGGTAAAGTCACGTGCCTGCTCGTGAGCGCGCGTGTGTGTGTGTGTGTACGCGTGCTTGGTTGCGTGCGAGCGTGTTGCGTTCAAAGGCAGACGTGTCCTCGGGGGAGGAAAACCCTAGAAATTGGTTATTGTATCACTGAGGCTATTTACCTATTTTGGGGATTAACATATTTAATTCCCCTTCTTAATCCCGTTGGAGTTAATGCCCTCGCATTTCCAATTATCTGACTAAGTGTAACGCAGAGGGAGTCAGGGCTTCCTCTCTTGCCTGTAACTGGGTTTAGCATGCAGGTCGCAGAGCTGTAGCTACAGTGTGTGGTGTTTTCAAAGACAACTTGTTTACGCAATGGTTTAATAGACTTACCAGACTGACTAACTTTGTGATCTGACATTTTTTTTAAAAATCATAACATCATTTAACCTAATAAGAATGAGGCGCAGTTGGAGAATAAAGCGTAAATTCTAGCTCTTCGCCTTCCTCATGCTGCATGTAGAGTATGGCTGCTGTTGTGATCCAGAACGCAGTGTGCCGTTTGATGATGCTCCAGGCCTCCGTGTCTCCAATAGAAACAGCTCTAAGTGTGCTTGAAAAAGCCAGGTCTCCGCGATCATCTTCACCACTTTGTTTTCAGGTAAATGAACAGCAACAGTGGCTGGTAATTTGCAGAACTGCCGGGTGTTTTCTGACTGTTTGAATGCTGGAAAAAGAGGTCAGTATCAAAGACGCTTGTGAGATGTAACGGAGTGGTTTCATCAAAGATCAATTGCTTTAATCCACAAGAATTCGCAATTACAGTCTGACCTATAGCGATGCCTGGTGCTTGATCATTTTTTCCCTGCCTGCTCAAATATCCAGCACAAGCACGAATCAAGGGTTTCATGCCGAAGTGAGATAGGCACCAACTAAAGAGAATTACAAATACTCCCACTAAATGGTTGCTGACATGAAAGAGAAACTATGGAACATTTTTGAAGTTCTTTTCTTTTGAGAGGTTGGCTCGCTGAAGAATTACACAAGGATAAACTTTTAAACATTGAATAATGAGTATGAAGTCACTTTTTTCTTCCCTCGAAAATGAAGACAGTCTTTCAATAGTGGTCCTTGAATATCAAGAAAGCATCTTCTCTTCACTTCCAACCAGCAATGTTTTCACAGTAATGAAGTTTCAATCAGATCCACCTGGCGTGGCTGCTTCCCAAAGCCGGCCTGAGTCACACACAAACACACAATCACCCACTCTTTTTCCACAACACACATGAAAAAAATATCTAGACAGCGTATTTAGAGAAGTTTACAGCCAAAACACACACACACACACACACACACACACACGGACAGTATCGCACCGGCGCATGCAAACATGCATGCTCCCTCTGTGGATGTAATCACATGGTTCAGTCTGCTCAGCGTCACTTGCCAGTCTGGGGAAAATCAGAGGAAGCGTGGCTTTTAGCTGCTTTAAAAGCCTACGACTCTCTGTCGGTCTGTATTTCTGTCTGCTCGACTGACTTTCTTCTCTTAGCAGACATTCATTTGCAAAAATTCCTCCAAAATCACAGCTTATATCTTGGAAGAAAACAGTACGTTAAGGATTACAGGACTATAAATATGAACATAGTATGCATGTGCAGGCATGAGCAATATGTCTGTTAAGGCTGTTGTGTGTGCCGTTGCCGAACACATGCGATTGCCCCACATTGCTTCCAAATTCACATCATCTCAGGATGAGCAGATGCACATGGCGCTTCCTGAAAGTGCAGTGTGTAGTCCCTTGTTTTATGCGTCACAGCCGCAGATGATGGGTGCATTCATCATTAATCCAATAATTACACAAACGCTGCACAGAGCACAAAGTTGTGAACCTTTTGAGATGTTTTTTTCTACGCTCTCACACATTCACTGTAATCGCCGCGTGCCAGTTCCTGCATGCCGAGCGAACACGGACAGCAAGTGCATCTGTCAAGTCTGATTAAAGTCCCAAAGTTCTGCATCACTTAGGATCCATTTTGTTTAAAATATCCCAAGCGAAGAAATGAAATGTCAAGCTTGATCTAAAACATGCTCATGCTGTCTTCAAGGGCTTTTTTTTTTTTTTTTAGCATCTGCGAATCTTGAAAGCAAGGAACATTTAGAGACACTTTGTCTCAGCCAATATCAAAAAGGCTATTCAGTGCCCTAGCCATTACCCATAATCCCTCTATTGTGGATGAAGACGCTCCCTGTCACAAGACTCCAGTCCACTGGCACATCTACAGAACCGCGCTCCTGCTAACAAACCATTAATGAATGCATCAGATTCATAGATGTAACATACAGTAAACTGCCATGACATGCCAGCTCAGGGCATGTTGGACTGATGCTTGTGTGTGCATGAATTTGCGTGCAAGTCAATAAAAAGTGATTTACGTGGTTACTTTTGTAGACTTTTGCAACACTACAGGAAGCCTCATTGTGAGCTGACAAACAACTGATATGATCTCAAGTTCTCTTATACTGACTATCAAAATTTAGTTGCCTTGGGCAATAAAGCTGTACATATCCAACTTATGACTAACACTGTGGCATCCAACAAGTGCAAAGCACTCTATTATTGCCACTGCTATTGTTTAATTCATTTGATATTACACATGAGGTCATGGAAGGTTTTACAAAACAGCTCTGCAGATTCGCCATCATCGTGTACATCCAACCAGCAAGGGGAAACCTGATCTGTGCTCTTGGCTGCTGAACGGTGATAATCATCTGAGATCTACCTTTCCAGTGAATCTGAAAGGTCAGGAACATTGCGTATTGTAATGCACGGTATTATGTAAGGGAAGAGTTTGAGGCGAATGGTACACAAGCTATTGCAGGATCGTAGAAGAAAAAAAAAAGAGGTCAGGGCATTAGCTGACGGCAGTAATTGACTTACTCAATGTGAAAAAAATAATGTTAGCAACGTCTCTGTCTATGCTTAAAATAACTTTTGGAAACTTGTTAATGTAAGAGTGAGTGATAAGTTATAAAACGGTATGTTCAAATTGCGACTGTTAAGAAAATACACACATTTAATGTCTTCTGATAAACATAACTAATTTGTTGAATGCAGATGCCAATTTTTAGATTAAGCAAAATTTGCAAAGCATTTAACTATAAAATCTCAACAGCTGGCTAATTTTGTAACAACTCTTGACTGAATTTGGATTCTTTCAGTCGAAAGAGAAGAGAATGAGGCCCATTATTTGCAAGGAGACACACAGCCAATTCGCCCTGGACAAATTCTCCTGCCTCCCCTCCACATAAAGATCTCTTTATCTGCCCTCTGGAGTGACAAGGCCAATCCAGAATCTCTCCTCTCCGTCAGCGCTTGTTGTACTACTTCAACCCATTCCTGAAAAAGAAAAGCCCCAGTCTTTCATTCGGCAAGTTTGGGTCTTCCTCCTCCTCCCTCTCCTTCTCTGCTCTGCTCCCCCCCTCTCCAACTCCATTCGCTGGTGACAATCCGGTCATTATACCATCTTCACCCTGTCAGCAAACCCCCCCCTCCCACTTCACCCCACACTTCTGCGCTGCCCTCCGTCCTTTCCTATCACCCCTCCCCTTTCGCCGAGCTACCATGAGCTATATTACTTTGACCCCGGCCCATCAATCTGCTTCAATTGGATAATGATCTGTAATCACGTTCTTTCAGGGGAGTCTATAAAACGAGCCGGGGCCTCAGCACCCCTCCTGAGAGGACTCCTTCTGTTCCCGCACGCCCCCCCCCTCCTCCAACTCCACGCATTTGATCCAGGCGCTTCTCTTTTCAGCTTTCAGGCCCCCACTAAATACCCTCGCACATGGGCAGCCGCTGCAGCCGGCGGTGGGCCTTGTAAAGGGAGCGGAGGAGGGCGGAGGGGGGGGGTGGGGGTTGATGGCTCCGCTGTTGATTTTTCATGGCCCCCGCTCTCCAATGGAACGGGGGCTAAGAGGGACAAGGTGGAGCCCAGCAGGAGGGAGTGGGGACACAGGCGGAGGAGAAGGGGTGTTTAAAGCCAAGCCTGGCTCCTACCAAGACCGGGGGCCCCCCGCCCCTCACATTAAAGCTGACCCTCCATTAGGTCGTTTTGTACGACAGGCTTGTAATCGATAGAGCGTCCTAACTGAACAGGAGGAGCGGCGATGGGTGGGGCCGGGCGGCGGCGGGGTGAGCGCGGGGGCAGCGGGTGTCAAGGAAAGAGTAGGAGGAGAAGGATAAAGAGAGAGATTAGGATAAGGTTGATGGACAGGGAGAAAGAGGCAATGAATGAACAAGTAAATGAATGAAGTGGAATGGAAGGCAAATTAAGCCATGAGCTTCGCCTCCTCCCGCCCCGTCCTCGGCTCTTTCTCCTGCTAAATTGGGTTTCAAGACAAACATAATCCTAACATGAGAAAGAAAATAGAAAATCAGAATCGGGCTCAGAGATAAAAATCAACAGAAAAAACACGGGCTAATAACAATCTAGTACCAAATTTCACCTTCTATTTTTTCACCGACTCTCCTCTTCAGTTTGTTTTGAGAGGGAAATGACTTAATGTGTGTTACTGTATGAGATCTTAAGTGGTGTTATCACATGTGGAGATAAGATCTGACGGGGGGAGAGTGAACACAAGGGGCTGTTTTCACAGCATATTGCACATTTCCAAGTCAAAACTGACCCTGCGCACCACCTCAGTTAACAGTTATCAATTGTTCTGCGGGGCTCTCATTGTGTCCGGTGGCGGAGCAAGCTGCGTCTCCCTTTCGCGTAAAACGCACGTGCACGATTTGAGCACAGTTCAGGAGGCGAGTGGAGCAGCTTGACCGCAATTTAAAACGCCATCAGTTCGGCGGGGGCTTTTGTGTAATCTCTTCTGCGCTCTTGAATATACATAAAAAGGCTGCAGAGTTTTTAAGGGCCATACAATAAATTGATGAATGGAGTATTTTCTCTCCCTCTTCCTCAATCTCTCAATCTTTCTCCCGCTCTGTGAAGTGAGGGGCCCATCTTGTATATCATTATTCCCTCCACCCATTCTTTTGCTAGTTTAGGGCTCTTACATGTGGAGCATATGCCTATTGAAAGGGTGGCACCACGCAAGGCAGGCACAGATGGAGTCACCCTCCCCGTCAATGGTCGGACAATGGAAAATGGAAATCAAAGTTAAAGGGGTGCATCCAGCTCCATTTAGCCCACACAAAAGGTGCTTGTAGGAGGCAGGGCATGCGGGACGAAGGGAGGGGAGGGGTGGGGAGCGACGGGGTGGAGGAACATGTCCCAGGCCACAAGAGTCCATCCTCAGCTGGCCTCTCCATCACCGAGGTGATAGAGACACGCTGACACCGCGCTAGACACCCCGGCCTTGTTACTCTTAACTCCCTGTCGCACTGCTTGATGAACTGCGCGGAGTGATAATTGAATTCTTGTATTTGTTTTTAATGCCGGGCTCAAAGCACAGTCTCTCACCTAAAATTGCACCCGGCGCTTTACAACGTTAAATAAAAGTGTAACAGAAAGCGTCCCAGCTGGCCCCTCTCCATTTCCTAAAGGATGGAGAAATGCTGACGTGGCTGCACAAAGCCAGGGGATGGACTTATGACAGGACACAGCTTGAATGCATGAAAACTTTTACATTGACAGCAAACGGTTACTTTGGTGGATTTACAAGAAGAGAGGGCAGACTAGTGCAGTTAGCAGAAGCCCAATTTCTGTTTTAATAGCAGCTCCATCAATCCATTTTAATATCTGGTATTGTGTACATGGTGTTACTGACTTGTTGTCTCTTTTTATTATGGGATTTTTATTGTTGCGCTAAAAGCTTAACAAATGATAGGTTGTAGACAATAATATGTAATTATTTCCCATCTCTCTGACTAAAATAATCAACAGCTAACTACATGTTTTTAATATTGTGTATTGAAAATACACAGTGTTTCTGTCTGTGTATTAACTGATCATAGTGTTGACACAGATGTCCCCCGCTTGTTTATCTTCCCTCATCATACACAATATCCATGACGACCTAATAGTAAATAAAACGGAGTTAATAGAGGAAGTAAAATAAACCGGAGGAGGAAGTGTTGAGCTGTCCATCCTGTTGTGGTGGTGGATGCTTGCTTTGAACGCAGCTCTGATGTGACCTATAAAACAGTATGCGTTGTTTTAAGAGACAGTGATTTCACTCTCGTTAAAGATAAGTGCACTCTACTGTACACAAGTGTACGACACCTCTGTGTTTAATGGTGCACTTACTGTATCCTCTCTTGGCATGTGTGCTCATTTGTCATGTAAGCAGGAGCAGGTGAATCTCGGATTTTTATTCAATGAAGTCATTAAAAACAGGTTCTTTCTCTTTCATTTGCTTTACATTTGAATTGCGCAGTATGAGCAAAACTCTCATTTCAGTTCAAAGTAACTCACTAACATTTTTTATAAAACAGACTTTCCTGAATATTGTGAGAAAATAAATATTTTCCCTTTAAACTTTCCAACTTTCCATTTCCTCAGACTGTTGTTGTTGTTGTCTCATTGTCACTCATTCATTTTCTGTTTATACTGTTCTTACTGTTATATATATTTATTTTATTCCTATATTTTACCTACTTAGCTTTAATTTACTTTTCTATCTTGCTTATTTTGTATTTATACTTACTGAGCTAGATCTTATTATATTTTTCAGACTCTTTTACTTATTGGGCTTTCACCATGACCAGGGTAACTATTTTTGTTCCATCCCATGTTTAACATGTGTTGAAATGACAATAAAAATCCTTGAATCTCTGAAAAAATGCCCAGATTAAGTTATAATAATAATAATAATAAGAAGAATTATCAGATAGCTGAAGTAACAGCCTTTATAGCAAATCTCACATATTGTTGATGGAAATCTTCATGTATTGTGTCTAAATGACAATAATCCTTCATTTGATCTTTGTGTGTCATGCAGTGCTGCTGACAGCGGGATGTTGGCGTCTGTTGGGGCTGAAAGATGGCAGGCCATAATGAACCTTGGTCTGACCTCCGACCTCCTACCCCCGACAACATCACCAGCTGAGGACTGCCACAGAGGGTCTGCTTGTGTGGTATGGCACACACACACACACACACACACACACAAGCTTCCCCCACCCAATCTGTAATACAGAGGCATCGTGCTTTTTTAGTCTTAATTATTAACAGACCCATACTGCTGCAGAAGATGAAACTTTTCACATTTCGGATAAATTCACCCCCCTCCTTCCTAAACTTTCCGCTGGGTGTCCATCCAAACACTAAATCAGATTTGACTGCTGCTTTGTCCAGCTCTCACAGTTTTATCTTTAAGCTGGTCTTAAAATTTAGAGTACTGCAGTTCTTCCAGCTAAAAGAATTCACCTCAGACGCCCTCCTGTTTTCTGTCTGTAGTGTGGTGTATGTGCCCGTCCAGGGGGCACGACATGGTTGCTGATGCGTAATACCCTCTGACATAATTGTGCTGTCAATCTACAATATCTCTAATGCATGAATAACTCATGACTGCAAGCGTGATGTCTGCTGTCTATGCCTCAGATGAGATTTTTGTTTCCACTGTATGTGCCTTTTGTATCTATTTTATCTCATTTGCAACTGAATATATCCATTTCAATAAAGGCGGATCATGACTCTGGTCAATCCCCTACAGTGATATTGTATTCCTCGGTAAATAAAATGCCCAATGTGTACATGCTGTATGGAAATAGCAGTCCGACAAGTAGAAAATCTAAATGTTTAGTTTACGTTTAGTTTAGAAAGTAGTAGACACTATTTTAGCAGTATTCACTAAACAAGAGGGATTTAAGTTTGATGATTATGACAGTTTATCTTTAAGGATTCATCTCTACAGTTTAATGTCAAATATTACTCAGGACTTGAAATACAACAAGCACATTTTGGTCAACAGCTATGTGTAATACATTTAGCAGTTTTTATGATCCCGCTCATTATCTCCAGTGTTTTTCATGCTTCCCGTATTCTCTCTGTTGTGAACATCAGAAGAGACACAGTGCTGATTTGTGGTACGTAACAGACAACTGAGGCCCCGTTTACACTGTACAGCCCAGCTGAGGCACGGCTTTCTAAACAAGTCCTCCTCCTCAACCTCACTTCATGTTCCCCTGGACCAGCCTTTACTTTCCTACAAAATAAGCATCCAATTACAATAAGGGAGCACTGTGAAGCAGACTGACCTTATAATTGTGTGTTGAGCTTGTATACTGTGCGTGTGTGCTTGTGTCTTCCACCTCATTGATCCCTACAGACATTTCCGGAGCACAAATAAACATCCACTGCAAGCCACAAGATTGTAGTCTGTGTAGACAGCATGAAGAATCAGCATTGGCTGTTAAATGGTCAACATGTGATTAGTTTAATAGTCTGACAATGATTGCTCCAGTGGCTAGTATAAATTACAAAACATAACAAGACATTGCTTCTTATTATGATGGGCTTCATTTAGTAAAAACTACAGATGTAGCCATAAATATATTTATTTTTAGGGGCAGCAGGGTGACTTCCCTTAGAACTACACCTGTAAATTGAATGTTTATTTTACATTTGTGCATCATCCCTGTGATTCAGATCTGTCCTGAAGACTTAGGAATATTACAGTAAGATAATGTACTTTTTCCCCAAACTGATCATATCACACATTCATACTGTTATTTACAGATTCTGTTACTGAACCAAGTGACAAAAACCTGAAAAAAACAAACTAGAAAATTACACAGGGAGGTTTTATATCTCAGAGAAAAAAATTATCAAAATTTGCGTATTTTGAACATGCCATACAATACAGAAACACCTGAGAGCGTGCAGACACACACTCATAATATGCCAGAACTGTTCACGCCAAGCCTCTGCAATAATTGACTAATTGATCCAGCTTGTAGTGGGTCCAGCCCGCCTCCTCTCAGTGACTAGCCAATCAATCCAGGCTCTCGTCCGAAATGGCATGTCCCATAACAAATTACAGCTAATGGAATAACCATCAGAATGTCATTACATGGGCGGACCCGAGCATTATTACCCAGCATGGCTCTATATGTGCATGTGTGTGTGGGTGAGAGGAGGTTGTGCGAGCGTTCATAAACAGACGTGGTCATGCTGTTATTATCCCACATGCTATTTAGCACCTGAGTCGCTCTGTGGTGCTGACAGACCTGATGAGGGATCGCTCATCTGCCATTATGTCCCCTTGGTCAAATGCAATCTGGAAATCCCCAACTGTGGACTGAGGACTATCTGTTCACTTTTTACAGATTTCGCATCATCGTGCACTTGAGAGACTGCGTCATTTGTTCCAAAAACTTGGATCCTTGTCTCCTGGAACTCACACCCACTTAGTTTGTTCCCATTACCAGACCCTTTGTTTGCACCAGAAATCTCATTTAGCTTCCTCGATTTCATGTACAGTCGATGTCCCTCCGACAAGAGACCACCATGGCAGCCCGCTCTCTCCACGTGAGTCCAGCCATTCTCCTTCCCTTCTGCAGCCAAATCTATCGTTTTTCTCCCATTGCTTTTCCTCTTCAATCTCCTCCTCCACCACCTCTTCTACCACTCCAGAGCTGACGGCAGATGGTGTTTTAATAAAGTCCAGTAGGAATAGGACTGTGAGTAAACAATGCAGCACATGCCAACTCAGTAATTGCTGGGCACTATTACAACCCCTGTGTCTGGCAAGGGAGGGAAGGATGGGAGGCAGAGAGGATAAAAAAAACGAAGGGATGAAGCAAACACACGGTGAGAGGACAAATCGGGAACGAGAAAATGAGAGAGCGAGGGAAAACCAGAAAGGGAAACTGCAAGAGATGGAGGGGAAAGAGGGGGTACGTAAGGGGCGGGCAGCACACACACATATACACCTAGCAGCTGGAGCCAGAAAAGCGCAGCTGGTGAAGGTGCAGGGAGGCCACAGGGAGGGGAGGGAGGGGGGCTGAGTAGAGCTGGGATGGGCTGGTCGAGGCTGTGCTGGGCTGGGCTGGTCTAGGCCAGCGGGTGCTGTCCCGGGCCTACAGCCTCCAGGCTATGGGCTCCAAGCCCAGTCTCTGAGTCCCAGGCCCTGCTCTGTGGTCTCTACTGCTGACACAGGGCCAATGCAGTCCCCCGTCAAACCCCCAGTCAATGGTCAGACACATTCTGGAGGAGGTGGACTCAAGCAAGACCAAAGTTAAAGCTCCTGTTCCATGCAGCTCTAATGCCTCATCATAGACCACTAGTAAATATGAAAATGACCACTACAATAAAGCTTAAATTTTTAAAATTATAAGCACCGGCCAATTTTATACATTGCTTCTTACTCGTTTTACCCATTTTAATGTACCCTGACCCTTCACAGATGTAGGACAAATACGCTCTCTGTACAAAGTAGTTTTGTTGCAAAGAGCCTGAATCCTTACTCGTGCACAGCTTGCCATTTGATCCCTTTTCTCATTGAGCCTTCATCACATAAGAGAGAGGTCCTTACAAGTCTGCAAAGAGCTTTCCCATGATGCACAATTACGCCTATCGCCTCCAGGGGCATCAATCACAAACCATCTCTCCACAAGTCTGACAGCTTGGCTACCTTACGTCACACACCTGTTTGGCTCAGGTATTCTGAGGGAAAATATGCGAAGTGATAGATAACAAAGAAACAAAAGCGAAAAAGGCGCAACACCTGGAAGCTGTTTAAACATCTAAAACAATAAAAACCCAAAACTAATGATTCATTTTAAGTGTATGAATATTTCAGATGTTCTCAAGAGGACGCATCCCCTGAACGCAAAAGGTAGAACAAGGTAATAAGGCAATAATATTTCACTTTTACCTGGCTAAAAGGTGATGAAGCACCTCCCACAGCTATATAGTTAGTGGCTCTCATCAGAGACAATTAAGGAAAATGACTTTTATCTTAAAGCTGAGGTTAAATGACCAGTCTCCTTAACCTTGAAGTTCACCGTCCACATGAATATTGAATGATTCTTAACCTTCTGTTCTAATGCTAATTGAAGCAGAGGGGGGATATTACATATTTGTAATTAGGGGCTGTTGGATAGGGCTTAAGCTCTGAGCCTCATTAGCTTAATCATGAGGACTCTATCAATTATGCAGGTGGAGGTATGGTGGTGATTTGAGAAACATTCTGCTCCGTAGAAAACTTTTTCCCCCCCGGAGTAATTATATTGACGAATTCCTCTTGGACCTTGTCATTAATTCCAATCCGAGTGCGGGCAGCTTTTTTTTTTTCTGTGCATAGGAATATGTGTGAATATAAGAGGTTGCGGATGAGTTTGACATAAGCGTTGCCGAGTCTTCTATTGATGGATAATCTCAGGCAAGGCCGAGTTATATGAAGCTAATCCATATGGAAGCTAACACAAACAGAGTGCCTGAGGACATCACCCAAATACAACATCAAACGGCCTCCTGACAGGTTTGCTGATGAGCACAAACAAGGCATCGTGTCGAAACACAACTTCTCCCCATGACATCTTGAACTTCTGTCCAACCAAGTCTTCTCACATACTTGCAGGCCTTGAGAATTTGCCTTTTCCCCCTCAAGGCACCAAGGCAGAGAGAGAGAAAGAGTGAAAGACAGGGAACTCGGCAGCTCTGAGAGAGAGTGAAATATGAGCTGCAGCTCCTCGCTTGCTCCTGCAACAAGATGTCTTCACCGTGAGGATGGTCCCCGTGGACCTGCCATATTTATTTGAGCGCAAGGTGGTCATACACAACCACACAGCGCTCCTGTCCTGCACTCCAAACTTCTGTCAGGCCTTACCTCAGATATCTTCCTTACACCCAGTTTGCCAGCAGGTTTGGGTTCACACCATTAATCTTGAGCGGAAAAGCGGGAGAGGAGATGGTGGAGGGGAATTCGTGGGAGGTGGAAGAGGTGGGAAAGTGGGTCAGAGGACTCAGACCGAAGCGAAGGCAGCTGCCCCTTCAGCACCTCGGTCTTCCTCCAGAATCTTCCACATCGCCCTCGCCTCCTCTCCGAGGTGTGGAGGTGACAGTTGGTGAGGGACCTTCGAGAGCGCCTGCAGATTGGCTCCGGCTTCACTGTGTCGAGCAGGTCCTGTATGCAGAAATGTTTCTAAGAATAGGAGCGCTGCTTTGGAGAGCTTCCTTTGGGCAGGTGATGTGAACTTACGAGGTTGAGATGGTCTCAGATGTGGCTTGCTATTCTGAGATATGTGATGCTTACTTACTGACATACTCGGGCCTTTTTTCCCTGCAGACGCAACTGACCAATTGCTGCTTTTTCCCTTTGCCCTGGACCTCCTGACATCTGACTTGCCCCTATGTACAGACTGCGCACATGATCTGAATTTAGAAAAAAGGGAAACATAGAATTGCATACAGCTTGTCAGAAAAAAAATGTTGAATAAGTGTTGATGAAATGACAGATGCCCAACTTGAAAACCTGAGTACCTGTAAAACCTGTGTTATTGTTATCTGCATCTTATGGTTAGCAAATTAATTTATGCTTACAATATTTTTAACATGTATATATGTACAAAACTGTAATGTAATTTTTCACTGTATATTGCCATTTTACTCTGCACATTGTGCTCTTGTTAGAGTTGATAATGAAGTTAAATGCATAGCTAAATGAATAGTTTTCTTACTTTACTTAAAATTTACTTGACTGACATGGCGCTTCCTCCCATTTTCCAAATGAACTCAAATAGCACTCCATCCTTCAGCACAGGGAAGTGGTGTTTCCACGTCAAGGGGGATGGAAAATATATAGCCATAAATGTATTAAAATATTGCTTTTACACCCCATCTATCATAGTGCAATTTCATGGGTCGCCTTTTTAAAAATTAATTTCATTCTTTGACCTGTTACGAGTGGAAGCGCTAACATGGGTAGGCTTTGAGTTAAATTGCGCTTGTGACTTCATGGATCACATTTTCAATTACCTCCGAACACTGCTTGGTGAGAGAGAGGGAAGGAGAGAGAGAGAGAGAGAGAGAGGGAAGGAGAGAGAGAGAGAGTAGATCATGAAGGCAGCATGCACCAACAACAACTTTATTTACTGGGACAAGTGGTATGGAAAAGTGAGATTTAATGAGCTATGTTCAACAGCAAGAAGGTAATGGAGTACAAGCTGAAGTCTCCAACAGACAATGACTGGCTGTCGATTGACTGCACACTGTTGGCTGTATCTGAAATAAAGTAAGCCTTAACTCAAGAACACAAAAAAAAGAAAAGAAAAACACTTCCAAAACTCTGCTTTTTGCTGACATGTGTTCCCCATATTTACTGACTTTTGTTACCAATATAATTATAACAATATGATAATTAAATGTCATTTGACTTCATTACACTGTGTGTTTTTGTTTGACAGTGTTGTCCTTCAAGTATTTACACTGGAGTGAGTAATAGACTACAACCTGCACAGGGTGTACCCTGACTTTCACCACTCGCATGCCGCGATAGGCTCTCGTTGGATCTTGGATGACTTTTGTTGCGGAAAGAAAAAGATTCGTTATTGGTTGTCTGTGGGGTGTCAAGGGAACATGAGATCATCTGAGTAAACAGATATACATGCACACATATGCTAACGTATGCCGACATAACTATGTCTTGTAGTCAAAGTACAGACAAAAAAGCACGCAGAGCATACCATCTTTGACTCTGCTGTAAACACTGAGCCGAAAGAATATCCCACGTCCCTTCATCATGTGAAAAGTGTAACAAACAAATGTTTTTTGTATGGTATGGCAAGCATGGTTTCTGTCATCCCTCTGTGTGTCCTGAGCAAGAAAATTCTATCTCTATTAAATCCAGATGGACACCGACCTATTTCTTTAGTGACTTTGTAAATATTAACAGAAAAGACATTTATTTATTGTGGATTAGTGTCAGTGGGGGACTTTGTGTCCCAGTTCTAAGCTAAATAGTGAATATTAGCAATAATACAGACTCCATTTGTAACAGGATTGTTTTCATAGGGATTAAGAGCTCTGCACAGGCTGTATAGTTGCCTTTCATTGTCATGAGGTAAACCCACTAAAATTTCGATTATGGGAGCTCAAGTTCAGAAAATGGCCTATTAAGATTATGAGTTTTAAGCTTTTGCTATGACTTCCTATGCAGATATCATTTTGAAAGATTACCCCATGGGCATGTCTGTGTGATTAAATACTAAACAGTTACAGTTATTGGGAATACAAAAGCTTATGTTAAAAGACCACAATGTTGCAAGCAAAAAGAAAATACATTTCCAATCCATCATACTACCAGGATGCCTCGAAATGCAAATACTTTATTTTATTTCTTATTCAGTCCAATTACAAATTAGCAGTTACTAGTTCAAACAAACAGTCTTGTATTCATGAAAAGCAAGTTTCTTCAGAGGTTTATTTTGTCAGAGAGACAATGATTCCACCAATAAGAGTTCAGTGTGTCATATAATTACAGGGCTCAATCACTGAGGTAAGCCGAAAAGCTAATGTTGACTTACCACATAACCTTTCAACTGGTTAATTCCCCCCTCCGCTTTCGGAAGAGGTGAAAACGTAGCCGCCTCTTTCCTGAGGGTGAACTGTCTTCACAGGTATTAGAGAAGAAAAAGAAAGAAAAGTCGCTCAGTGATAGATATGAGAGCGCATCTAGATCCCTTCATGCCATGTCAACCACATCCTGAGGTGAAGAGGACACAATGAATGATTAAGTGGGAGCGCCTTGCAACTTTGTGATGCAGTGTTATGCACTCTGTGAAAATGTATTTATATATAAAGCATATAAGCACATTGAACAAATACAGGAGATGAACAGGTAGTTTGTTGGCATGACACTTTCTAAGGTTTTTTTTTAAGCAACAGTCTTTGATCTTAACTGCCTTTCTTAACACCCATGCAAAAAAAAAAAAAAAGAGTTGAAGTATTAAGGTATTAGTGAATCAAGCCCCCCTGTTCTAAATATTTCTATATTTTGAACATAATGAGTAATGGCCTTCATTTAATAATTTATTACCAAAAATAGAAGCTTAGTGTTTTGGAAAACAACTCCTCAGTTGTTCCTAACCTTGTTTTGTCATCGTGGCATGGCTGTTGTCAATGCCAACCGAGCTACAGTACGAGCTCAGAGCCTCTGCCATGTGGATGTAATTTCACCGGGATGATGATTTTTTTTTTTTTTTTCTACCGCAAATCAAATAAAAGATTCAGCTTTGAGGGTAGAAAATAAACCCAGAACTGATCTGCATTACACCGAAACAAACAAGAGTGAAGTAAGAAAACGAGAGAGACAAAATCTGAATGTAATGGTTGTGGAGCTATACACATTTCCTTTGATTACAAGGTATTAGTGTCATCCATGGGCCCATTGGCAGGAAATGCTGGGCTGTTCACCACATTGGAACAAACACAAACGTCAATGTCTATTAATTCAGTTATAATCATATTTGAATGGATCTTCACTGCTCTGCCATATCAGTCTTTCTCCCTGCAGTTTTGAATGAGTGATCCCATGGATGCTTGAATCACGGGGGAAACCACACAACTGGATTGCGTTTGTTGAACATCTGTTTAAGGGGAAAAGTTTTCTACGATTCAGATTGCATTAATGAAATCCTGGACTGATAGGGCTGACAGTGACGAGAAGAGTCATATCTTAGAGGGTAAGTTTCGGAAATTGCTATTTCAAATCACTGATGGCAGTGTAGTGTGAGGTAATCATCTCAGCCCAGACCAAGCCGCTATATTACTAAATCCTTTTCTTCTTTGTATATATGGAGATGTGTTGAGGTCGGCATATCATCTTCTCGGCTGTATTTGTTTGGGTGTTTTAATCAGTCAAGAAACCATTTGAAGCCATTCAGAGCAGAGAATGTATATAAAGCGTACTCTTTCAATACAATTAGACAGTTTCCCAGACTGCCCTATGGAGATTTACTGTAAAGCACTTTTTTTTACTCTTTTATCTGATTATCTGCTTTATTTAATATGAAAGTAATTGTATGCACATGAAAAAAAAAACAATCATAAAACTTACTTTTATCTTATTTATATGGGAAGAAAGATGAGTGGTGCAGATTTATGATGGTTTCACTCATGATAATGATTTTAATTCCACTATGTAATACTTTGCCATTGTCACTGGCAAAATATAGAGTAGTTTTAATACATTGTAGGTGTACTTATGCTCAAAATACCATATATAT
>JAOXYL010000055.1:6900900-6914621 GCA_028564955.1 Terapon puta
TCACACACACACACCCACGCACGCACGCACGCACGCGCACGCGCACACACACGCACACACACACACACACACATATACACACACACACACATATACACACACACACACACACACCACAAACCACCATCTCCGCACTCAATACTTGCTTGTGTATCACATTGCAGTAAATCCAGTTAAGAAGCTCTGTGGGGAGAGAAAATAAGAGATACAGTTACCAGGTCTGGAATGGTTTGACCTAAGCTGTGTCATCATGTACTGATGCCATTGTCTGATGAAGTGTTTGAATATGACAGATCCACAAAGCCTTTTAGCGTGTCAGCAGTAATTTATTACAGCGAAATTTTCCACTTACGAGATCTGAAGCAGTCTTCAGGTCAGCGTGGGTCTTGCAGACCCTTTGAAACGCCACAAGTAAACACGGCAACTAAAATTCTCCTTTCAAACCCAAATTAGAAAAATGACCAATGTTGGATCAGAACCTTTACTGTAGGTTTAGATTAGGCGGCCCTTTCAGTCTGTTTCAGTGTGAAGAAGGGATACAACAGGTAAACAACGCCGCTTCTCTGTGAGACTGAAGGTTATGTTTTATTGTTCTGAAGACAGGCTCTTTAAAGGCTTGACAGATCACTTTTTCCACTGGAGGTCTGGCCATAATTCCCTTTGGAGCTGGAGCAAAGTCTGTTTCTTTGACCTTTTGCAAATGAATCTGATCAAACTCGAGCACTTCAGGTAATTACACAGCAAACCTGCTTTGACAGGACCTATCTGGACTGAATTACTAACCGTATATCAGAGCAAAACAATGCAATGTAGGCTCACTCTCTGAGCGTGGGGATGCTGCAGGAGCAGAATATAGTATGATTTGGAGGTTCCTTGATCGCACTGCCATAAAACAAGTGTGCAAAATGGAGAGAATTAGGAGCGGTGGGGGCTGAAGAGTTTTGCTCATTCCTTCTGTATGAGTCATAACGAAGAAGGAAGGAAGGGAAGACAGCAAGACTGTGGAAAAAAAAGAAGAAAAGGGAAAAAGTCAGTGAGGGAGAACACAGGGAAAGAAAATGAGATGAAATGTCGAAATGGACATCAATCTGTCCTCCGCTGGAGCTGTGAGTGTTAGAGGCCCTCACAGCCAGATCTCTGAATTAGACCTTCACAAGCGCGTGGTTTCCTGCAGAGCCCATGTAGTGGAACCAGAATCACTGCTGCCACGTACGGAGCAGGGAGCGCCTCAGTGGATAAGCCTTAAAACAGTAGCCCAGGGGACACCAGGACTGACCAGAGACAACATTTATCCTCAGACCATCATGAGCTGTTTGGAAGGATGTATTCATTTTAGACTGAGCGCTGGGACCGGTCCTTGAATCCTGACATGTTTTTCCCACATCTTCTACTCTACTCTACTCTACTACTGCTGTTTATTATGATTCCAGGATTTATATTTAACAAGCAGTTACACACTGTTAGTGTGTAACATGATGCATTCACAAGTAGAAATACTACTCAGCCTTTGAAAACAGATGTATAATGTCCTCTGTGGCTCTGAAGGGGCTTCATAAATAAGAGATAATAATATAGATAATGTCATCAAGGTTATCTCAGTGTGGGCTTGGAGACTGAACACAGAAAATCTGCCATTTATTCTCTGGACAAATTGTTTCAAGACTCAATTAAGCTCTATTATGGGAAACACAGGATAGTTGTAAATAAAAGTGATCATTTTAAAAAAAATCTGTCTCTTTCAGGATCCAAGATTTCGGGTCCAATATTTTTTTATTTAAACCAAATAGATCTAGAACAATCTAGATATATACATTTATATTTTAAGTTAAAATCAGCTTAGTGTATGACGTTTTTAAAATACAGCCAAGGCAGCTAATTGGTGGGTAACTAACCAATAAATATTCTGTTCTTATCCAACATAAACATAATGATCCCAATTTTCTAAAACATCTGCTTGTCAAAATCTTGATAAATGTTTCAATGCAAATCCATATTTAAAATATGGTCCAGGAATTCATATCTGCAGGTAAATACCGTTGTTTCAAGGCACTAGAACGTACCTGCTTACAATCTGTGTAAATGGACATTTGTGTCAAAATACACTAAGGCCTTGTTTACTGTCAGCACATGGAAAGAACTGAAAGAAGAAAAGTTTCCAGACCCCTTCAGACTTGAACACTTAAGTCACACTTGAAATAACTGGTTTTGAGATACCCATCAAACCCGACCCAAACAGAGGGCACATTTACACGCTATCAATCACGCCATGATGATGTGCTGTTTTGAGAATGCACACTGGTTGGCACACACCGTGAAGTGGTTCTGCTTTGCTATTTCCTGAAGTGTGATTCGAGGTATTTATAGTGGAAACTTAACTGATGAGATTGACTACTGTGGCTCACCTCATCTCTCCTCTCCCCACTTCTCCCAGCACTGGATGAGGTACAAACAGATCATATTTCCACAGGTGGCTGTGAGACGAACTCGCCCTGGAATGTTGAGCAACATAAATCTCTGTAATTGCATGGTATTGATCAGATAACTAAAGCTACAACTGGCGAGGGAGACGCCCTCTTTCTTTCTTTCTTTTTTTTTTTTTTTTTTACTCCATACCATTTTTCATGCTTTTATCTGACATCAAGAGCGCCGTGTTAATCACTCCACGTGCACGCACAGGCACATGCGCACTCAGTCTCTCTGACACGCACACACATGAATGCCGATGCGTCTGCAGAGCTCCTGACAGTTCTACGGAAAAAAGTGAGGGCGTCAAAGATGTGCCTGGAATATGTTTTGACTGCTCTGACTTTGACTGCATATATTGAAAGTATTCACCAAGACTCAGACAGGCCCGTGACATCAGTGTCCTGTAATTGATGGGACAATGTCAAGACTTTTAGAATCCGTAAACTTCTGCGGCGTGACTGCACAGTATGACGACTTGACTGAGGAGAGGGAGAGAGAGAGACAAGTCTTTTCATCCAGACTGACTCCCGTGACATGCTCTCTGCTGTCTTGTCTCGCGCGTCTTCGCCTGACTGTATAGAACACAAGGCCCAAATCCTCAAAAATGAATCCAGCCACATAAAGCATCCCGGGCATCGCGTGGCTGTTTGTCCTCATGTCTGTGTTTACATATGGGCAGTATACATACAAACCACATAAGGTATCTCTTTGGGGAGGGTGCACACTTTGAGATATCTTGAACTGATTAATGATCAGTTCTGGAAATGTAGAAAATATAGAGATTTTAAATATCTGACGGGTTCCGATTCTGCTTGACCCTCTGAACTGTCCCATGCAATCTGATCTGACGTTATAGGCCATATTTTTCTTTTTCTTTTCTACTCTGGCTCCAAAGTGAAAAATTGTCTAGGCCGGCTGGTTTGATTCTCAATTGTTTAATCCCCACCTCTGGAAACACATGTCCTTCCTGGTCTCCATTAAGTTTTGTTTGCCTGCATTTTTTCCACTATGCTCTGCTCATCATCCCCAGTATTCAAGTAAATGAAAAAAAGAAATCCCATGAGAAGTGAGGACTGCAAGCTTTTTCAACAGGAGGTACAAGAAAAATCTTACACCACTGAAATGACCCAACTTTGATAATGAAGTAAATGATAAAAGGACAGTAAGCTGTATATAATTCCTGACCTGTACATAGAACAGCTCGTACACCGGAGCCTCGTGCATTGTAAACAAAGTGAGATAGTTCCTACGGTTCACTCCACTGAACTCTAAAACCTCAGGCTGCCAAGAGTGACATCACCAGCCCCAGACACAGATCCATCTCACCCCTCGGGGCCTGGGAAGGAGGGAAGGGAAGAGGGTGGGATGGAGGGGGCGGAGAGAGAGAGAAGGTGGGGAGGGAGGTTTGTTGTGGGGGAGGTTGAGGTCTGTTGGTGGAGGGGTGGGGTTATAGGTCTCCTTCTCTGCCAGGTGTGCTCTTCACACACACACACACACACACACACACACACTCCTCTCTCCTTCCACGGCGGTGTCGGCAGTGGGTTGAAAAATGACAAGGCCAGACACTGGAGCCGGCATGACAGAGAGCTGCAGCGGCTGCGGTGAGGAGTTCCCACACATCTCACAATGTGTGGATGAACCTTCGTTCGTCCAGCTAACAGTCTGCATTCTCTCGTCTGGTTGACGTATTGTTGAAGTTACCCAGGGTATATACGCGCCTCAGATTCTTTTCAGAAAGACGATCACAATCTGTAAATCCTGATGGTTCACCTGATGGTTCAGAGAAGTCTGTGACAATTTGGTTATGACGCAACATGATTTTTATGATAATGATAATCTCAATGGTTCATAGAAACAAATAAAACAATACACCATGAATATGTAATATTTAATGCTGTGTACTTCATTGTGTTTTTATAGTTATTGATAAAGTTACTGATGACAATGGTGGTGAAAAATAAAAATATGTTTACTTATTGCCATGAGATGCTGGAGTGGCTTTGATTTTTTACTTGTTTTATTTACAAGGAAATATATAGTCATTTTAAAAAATTTTATATAATGCACAAAAATATCATCTATGCTATCAAAAAAAGCAGAAGAAAGGGAAAAAAGAAGATAACATGTGAGCAGTAGTGCCAAAGCTGCATCTGTCAGTGGTCACTATTTTTTGTGTTATTTTAAGCTAAAAGGTTTAGCTTAAGGTTTGGCTGTGATACCAGCTGCGTTTAGGTCAGGAAGGACTGGGACAGGTTTTAATCATAAAAAACAGCTTTTGCGAAAATAAAATCTTGACACATGGCGAGTCTTTGTAAGTCACAATTGAACCCATCCCACACAAAACCAAGTTACGCACATTTTCCGAAACACCATTTCATTGCTAAGTTACTGCGTACCTCTCGTCATGCCTTTGCTCATGTGTGTCCATTCCTTGTTCTGGATATTTACACGGATATTCTTCAGGTCTGCATAGTGAGATGCAACATAGGACTATGAATTGATTTTTACATAGAAAAACAGTGTCAGGTTGACAAAAACTACTAAGCCACCTGATTTGTTTTTTTTTTTTTGTCAAAATGAAAATGTGAGTATTGTCTGCTGGTATGTCTCTTGCTACAATGCACCAACTTTAAATGAGAAGCAGAAGATGTGACTGGCTCCAGCTTGGGCTAATGAACAGCCTATACAGTGATAGGACAAACATCCCTGGGTCACCATGTCATAGCCTCCCTGCCATTAATTACAGCTCAGCCGGTGCGTATAAACTACTAAAGATTATCTAAGGATACAGCAGATTATCTCCGGATGTGAGCTCTTGGGGAAACATAAATACGCTACCTCTTCTTTCCTCTTTTTCAGTCAGTCCACTGCTTTGTCTGTGGGACCAGGGGTACCTCACATGGTGTCCATTATCGTTAAGGAAGAAAATGACGATCGGTTAAGACCACCAGGGCAGGTTATTTTATACTGCGAGCAGAATTTAGATTTCCCCCTTTTTTTTTCATTAATATTTTGCAGGTTGGGAATTTGAATTTTCCACGCTTTCAAACACGAGCGTGCAAATCCTCTGAATCTGATGCTTCTTTGTTTAAAAGAAAATTTGAAATAAAAAAAAACGTCTTCATGACAGTAGGTGAAATGCCAAGGTTGTTTCTTGTCTTGGTTCACCGACTTTACCCTTATTATTATTATTATTATTATTTTTACAATCATTGAATTCAAACTCAAAATTCAAAGGTTTTGTCTTGGCAAAGTAATAAAACACTGTATCTGCATTTCATTTTTAGTTTCCACTGCAGAAAGCTCAGCTGTGGTCAGTAACCCTGAGCAATGATCATGTTCCTTTGGCTGAAGAGGAAAGTACATTTACTCTACTTAGGAAATGTTTTGTGGTACTTTTACCTTATTTGAGGTGTTTCTGTTTTTGATCTTCTGCTAACAATGGGGAAATGTGACTTACGCATCGATCAATGAGTATTTGCAATCTACTAATCGTATAACGTCATATAACGAGTAATGAGCACTTTCAATGTAGATCTACTTAGGTAATGTATATTGTCTCATTTCTCTCATATTACCATTAAACAGAAGTGGTTTCTACACCAAATGTTACATAAGGGACTAGGCTACCTGACCCTGACTGAAAAGTCTTTTTTTTAACCACTTCAACACTGTTTGTCTTTGTAATATCGTGACTGATGTGGATTGTTTGTACAATATGTTTTTTTTCCAAAATACTTCGAGAAATCTGTGATTAATACATCTTTAAATGTATTTAAATGAGATTAGAAAGCTTGATTTCTAAAGAATGGGCTGTCTCTTGATTTAGCCCTCTGAATTTGTTGTTCTGTGAGTAAACCCCAGTCTTTTTTCTCTGAAGTAAACACAAATACTAATGACAAAACAACAAAGCTAGAGAGAAAATAACCCTCTGGAAGAAGAAAGTACACAACTCCTGCTCTTCCATGTGCTTTGGATTGTGTATTTATTAAGTCTGGATAGGAGCACATGGCCCACAGTTAGATGTTGAATGCCTCTGTTTGCAAAGGGATTTGACCAATTACAAAACAAGTGCGCCAGTGTGCAGAGTTCATATGCAAAAATCCATCAGCTCTGCAATTTGCCAGATAAGTTAATTGATTTCCAAATGTCACTCATTTGTCGTTGATTATGGACCCCCATTGTTACAGTAAATCCCATTTTGTTTCTTGTCAGTGCAGCTCTGCTCTGAGACCAAAGGCAAAGCGTGGCACTTTGAAAATGCAGACCTAACAATAAATAATTTAGGCAAGTGAGATTAAATGAACAATTATCAATGCTAATAATTTCCCTCCAAACTTTTTACACACATTTCTTGCTGTGCATACATACTCTGCTATTCATGTTTTTTTCTATTATTGCTGAGTTAGAATTACTGCACCCGTCCTATTGCTAATCCATTTACATGGAAAAGTGAATCTCGGCATGAGCTCATCAACTAAACATCCCCTCGAAACAAATGGTGAGACAACTCGCTCTCTGCTTTATCTTGAACAAAAGGCGTCTATGGTTACATCTTCTTGGTTACAGAAACATGACACAGTGTTTTTCCAACACTTTCGACTGATTCCACGTTGTGTTCCCTGAGGGGCTCCACTGTAATTTGGTAATTTGTCCGCAGCTACCTTTCAGCATTTTTACAACTTTTTGAAGGAATGCTGTTGTACAAAAGGCCGGTGTGGCATCACTGTACAGTACAAAAAGTCTCCAGAGGTTCATCATACCCATGGTGCATCAGTGTTGAGTTACAGTAACACTGAACAGGTTGGGTTACAGGAATAATGGCAGTCAATTGTCTTTTTGGTTGCCCTCATGTTCGAGGAATTCCCCCATTCTTTTTGTTGAAGTGTTGGTGTATTGGTGTCACCTTTGGATATTGTAACAATACAATTTTGAAATGAGTGTAAATTACCTCAAAACTGATGGGAGATTATGAAATCAAGCACCAAATCCAATAATCTCTGCATTCAAATTTAAATAGTTTAACTCTCATTTTTATGATGCTTTTTAGCAGATACAACATCTGTAAAGCCGGAAGGAGGAATAAAATCAGAACGTGGCAACACATCTGGTCTCATCACAGTCCCTCTGTGACAGTATGGGCACAAGCAGCTTGGGTGGAGGGGAAGACCACAGGACACGGAGACAAGCTAGTGCTTCGCCCATTACCGACCATGAGACTCCACTCGGCTGATACGTCCTGTCACCCTTCTATACAAATCCCCCTGATATCTGCTATGCACACGCTTACACTCAGAGGCAGGCGGCGGCCTGAACTTGCTCTGTCGCTCCGCCATACCCGGATTCCTACAGAGGAGGGAAGGGGCCCCCACGGGGACCCTAATCGACAAAGCAAAGGGTCATCCATCAAGTCAGGCTCAGTGGGGACATTAGGGGAAAAGGCAGAGGAGGGATGAACAACATAGGGGAGGGAGAAGTAACAGGGAGAGACAGAAACAGACACTGGGAGGGGAGGGTGTGTGTGTGTGTGTGCGTGTGTTAGGGGGGGGTGGACTGAGAAAGAAACAGATTGAAATACAATGAAGAGAGAGAAAGAGGCAGAGCCGGGCCCTCTGTTTGTTTAGGGTCTGTCTCTGTCATTGTGTCACCGTAGCGGAGGGGTTACGGGGGTGTCTCTCGGACACTGGGGGCTGCCGTGCTCCGCTGATGGCCCTGTGACTGAGCATATGTCACCAGTCTAGCGCGAACGAGGGCGCTGCCTCTGCTGGGGCACACGTCATTAGCACCATCTGTGACAGTACCCATGAGGCCCTGGTGCGCGCAAATACGCTGGTTTTGTTTTTTGGGGAAGGGGTGTGTGTGTGTGTGTGTGTGTGTGGGTGGGGGGTGGACGCTGGAAAATGTGGGAAGAAGGGGGCACTACTTGTGTACGAGTGTAGCCTGTTTCTTCCAGGGTCACTGCTGCTCAACTAGGCCTCGTACTGACGGAGGAGAAGGGGCTGGGGGTGGGTGCGGGGGGCCACGGCGAACCCGAGGTACCAGCATAATGTGTGTGCGAGGGTGTGAAAGTGAGCAGACCGCGTGGTGAGGGCTACATGTGTGCGTTTGCGTGCGTTTGCGAATCAGCGCGGTGTCATGCATACGTACCAGTGAGTGCAGGACACCAGTATGGCAATGATTACAGCACTTCGGGAGGGAGGGCAGGACGGGCCCGGGGTCCGCTCGCTGCAGTCGTGTTGAGTCCAGATAGAGGAAATGCTGGAATAATAAGAACAGGAAGGGTAAATGGCCTATCAAACACACCCCTCTCTGACCTCCCCTGAGCCCGGCCGACCAGGATGAAAGATCCAGCCACTTTCTTCTCCTTAATGGTTTCCTCGGTAATCAGCGCAGCGGAAGTGCTCCAGTCCAGGGTGATTAGCCAGGGCTAGGATTCCTTAATCGCCCCGGCCCTGTTCTCATGCTTTGAAAAATAAAGGAGGGAGTGGGAAGGAGGGAAGAGGAAGCAAGGGTGATAACAGGGCCGTGTGTTTAAAGAAAAAGCAAAGGGGGAGAGATGTTTGGATACAAGAGGATCGGGGAGGGCCACAAGCTGAGAAGTCAGGAGGTTTTTTTCGGGTTCCTGTGGATTTGGCTGGGTTCGTTGTTGTGTTTCTTCTTCAAAGACACACAAGCGTGCGCGCGCACACTCTCGCGCGGAAAATAAGATTTAAAGGTGCAAGTTCAAGTTAATCAGGAGAGATCATGTAGGCTTCGCAAAGTCCATAAAGTCAAATGCTAAAGGACTTAATCGCTCTGGTAACAGACGTTCGTAAGGCGACTGCTAATCTGAAACATGACCTCACAGACGCAGCCGAACATTAAGATGTTGCAAGCGACTGGCGCGGATTTACCGTATTTGCCCGGGATGTGTTTTGTTTGCGCTGCTTTTCTCAACGCGTTAACCGATTTTTCAGTAAGACAACACAATTTTAAAATCCCTCACAATGTTTGGCTGTGTGAGGATTTGTTTCCCTCGCTGTCACTCGTCTGTGGCTTCCAGTTTAAACAACAGTTACATGCTCAGCCAGGCCCTGCACACTGTTATTTGCTATGGGACCTGTAAACATGGCACGTGCATATATGTCTTTAATGAAAGCAGATGAACGTTTCCCATCAATAGCTCACACAATTTTTCACTGCAGGATTACTGTTGATTTGGATTTCTGGTGTATAGTCTTACAGCGGCGCTCGCGTTGAATAGGGTGGTGAATTCCTCAGACAGTAAAATGAGAGCCTGTCTGTGGGCTGATGGTGACTGATGCTGGGGTCACAGCATTTACTCCAACCGCAGAGATGGCAGACTGCATGAGTCACAGTTACAGGCAACACACTCTCTGTTCCCACAGGTTGGCCCGGGGATTTTCTTTGCCATGTGTTCATCACAAACGAATACTTTTGTTAAATGTTGGCAGTATCGTGGACGAACCTCTCAATTCCTATTTAATAGTTATTTTGGAGCTTCCACAGAAGCAGCCCAGAAGGCCGCAGAGGAGCAAATACACCATCCGACACCTTCCCGAGCTGACTTAGTGATCAGAAATGAAAGTGCTGCAGTGAAACAGAATCATTTTAAGACGCTCACAAGGTTTGATTTCAAGGGCCACATTCTTAATGGGATGATACTCCTATCTGTTTCCTCTTTGCTAATATTCCCTCGCTGTTTAATGCAGCGTTCAGTTTCCCTGTCAACAATGACAATGTACGGTGGCAACATTCTTCAAGCATACCTAAACACACAAACACCCAGGCCTGTTTGACAGTGGAGGGATTTGTTGTCATCCAGGAATTCCCCCACCGAGCACTGATGCTACTTTAGTTCCCACCCAGTTAAACCTGCTTGTGCCTTATATTGTGTTCCCTGCTATTTTTCAGTGATCGCGTTGCAGCAGTTGGTTTCCAAAATGACTTTGGTAACATGAACACGCTTACAAATAGGTATCGTATGTGTCCACTTATGTGCATGACAATGGGTGACCCCACCTGGGCTTTTGTCTTAGCTGCTACAGAGATTTGGCGTCTCACCGTGCACCCTCTCATGTGTCTGCCTTTAAAATCCCCCCCTCGTCCGCGCCTTTACCTGTCGGAGGAGATATGCACTCGCGCGCCGGCACACATGCGCACTGCTTTGTTTACAAGCCACTCATATCTACACTTACGCAAACCTACAGTGGTGATTATGGAGTATTTGAAATGCTCTGAAAGGACTGCTTTCACTCTTGTCTCCCACCAGGTTTTAGTCCTGGGGGCTAAACAGGTGTGCGCCACTAAACACATTACACTCATACCTGCACACACCTCTAGCTCCTGACCTCAACCTACACCCCCACCCCACCCTCATTTCAGCCATTACTCGGCGCGTTTAGCTAACAATGCCTGAATTGCTTATATGAACATGTCACAGTCAATCATCCTAATGTCAAGGCTTATATAACAAAACTTTCCAAAAATGCCCTGTAGCTGACAGGCGAGCAGGTGATGTAAAAGGCGAAGGTGGAGAAATGAATATCACTATTAGGCTGCCCACATTTTTTTTTTGTTTTCCTGAAGAGCTTTAACTTCTCTGGTGACAAAAAGTATTAGTTTCCACCCCGTGTAAAGGTTTCCCAGCACAGTGTGTCTTTTGAACTTAATGGGTGCTTTGGAGTGTAACCGCCTGAGCTGTAAAAGTCCCACAGTGCTACGACCCCTTTGGACCGCATTAGATAAAAGAGAGATGCGTGGAAAGCGTGTAGGAGAGGGAGATGAGAGACTGTGCGAAACAGATGAGACAGAACAAAAGACGGAGAGATAAGGAGGGAGAGCTCGACAGACAGACACACCAGGCGTTGCTGTCTCACCATCCTGTAGTCAGTGAGCTGTCAGCGATCCTCCCTGCCTGCTCTATGGGTACAGCCCCGCGAGCGATGGCATTTCAAATAGCCTTATAAATCAAGAGTTATGTTATGTCACCCTGCCACTGCCATTAACACACAGAAGAGAAAACCACCACAGTTTTTTTTTTGTTCTGCAGCACATAGGGTTTATATTACTGTGTGCATCCCCTACTGAACCATTAATACTCTGCATCAGGCTCGAAACTGAAATTTGAGAGATTTATCCTCATCGCGGGCCCAGGTCTCAAGAAAACTTACTGGCGCTCTTGTCATCGGGGCATCCACGAGAAACCGGCCCCTGACCCATTTTGGTTCCCAACTTGTAGGTTAAGAAATGCACTCCCCTCCCTCAGCAATTACTAAAGAGACCCTTGAGCAAGGCACTTGACCTCCAATAGCTGCTGTGAAACTGCTCATTGGTTAATAGTGTAAGACTGCAGCAATACCGGGCAGCTCAGCTCCAGGTCTGAAACAGGCACCTTTTTTTTTTTTATATATTTCCGTAAAGACACCTGCATGATGAACAGAAATAAAAACAGCCCGACTGCCACGTTAATATCGATCTAGGCTGTTGTAGCAATACATTTTTATTCAAAGGCTCTCTCTGTGAAACTAAATAAAAAAAACAAAACAAAACAAGCATCTGTATCTAACAAAAGCTTTCGCTGGAAAAGCTTTTGTTTGACTAAGTGACTTACTCATTGTACTGTGCCGGAGCGCCGCGGCTTCCAAACAGCTTACCTTAATGATAGACAGATGGGAAAGGAATTCATTGCTACACCACTGTGCCTTGTGTCACCTTCAAAACTTATTTTTTTCATGCCCCATACGACCCTCCGCACCTGCTGCAAAACAATTTCCCCCCGCAAAGCAAGTCATCCGTACCGTGCGTAAGTCACGGTTGCCGGGGTTAAATATAGGAATCATGCATAGAGGGGTAATCAGGAGTTCTCATCGCAGGATCCCCCGAGACTGATCCCCGGCGTGTGACATGGCTGTCAAAACACTGACAGATTGTTTTACCAACACGCACGTGCACATACACACAAACACGCAGCTGCACACATGCACGTGAAATCACATTGACAGATTGTTTTACCAACTCCACAGGCTTGACTGACACCTACTCTCCTGGGTATCCTCGCAGCTCCCTGCTTTTACGAGGTAAATACAATACAACAATTTGGCGCTTTAAGTTTTATCATTTGATAAAGAGTTTTTCTTCCGGTGCCACTATGGGTATCTGCTGAGCTAATTCAGGGATAATACTGTGTCATTCCTTAAAATCGCTCTTGAGTTGTTTTTCTCATGTCTTCAGTGGAAATAAATGCTACCACACACAGGTTTGCTGTCATTTCATTACAGCATCCTTTCTTGCATATGTAAGTTTTCTACTTGAGGAACATTATGCTTAATCAATTTCCCTTTGTATCTCTGAGCTGTCGTGCAGCAGCCAGGTGCCCTGTTGGATTCTGCCATTCCATTAGCCAAATTGCGGGCTTTTGAACATGTCAAAAACGGAATAACCCTATTAAACCACATTGACATATGACAGTTAATTCTGTTGCCGTATGTCACTATGGAGAATATATTGGTTAAATGCTTCCTGGGACAGATGCTACTTTGAGGCTAATCAGTAGTAATTGATGGACCAATTGGGTTAGAGTGGCCTTGCTCTGGCCAGTGTCTTTGGCCTGAAGCTGTCAGGGGGACGGGCACAGGAACGGACAGACTCAGACACACACACAGCCATGCTAGCTTTGCCACCGCTTCATAAAGCGTCTCTGGACCGCAGCGGGAAGAAACAGAACACCTTGTAACCACATGATGGCAATTTGCGGAGACGCTGTCAGACACTGTGACTGCTCTCTAAGCGGCTCTGTTGTATCGAGTAAAAAATGTCTAGCTGTCGAAAAATGGTAGTGGGGGTAATGTTGTGTAATAGCAGTAGTGTTAACTAAAATAAGACCGGAAGTGGTAAAAAAAAATCGACAAAAAAAACAGCAATAATCCTGTCATCTGCAACTGATTGCTTTATTTTACCAGTAAGCCTCTCTAAAATTACCTTAACGTGACCAATCACAGACAACAAAACATTTTTAAAAATTTTGTTAAGTAAAGATCTGAAGTCCTGACAGTAACCGAGTCAGTGAACTGACTCAGTAACAGTTGCACAGTAAGCAGTTCAGTGCAGGACAAAGACTAGCTTGCATTAAATCTTTCCAGAGTGACCGTGTGCATAAAATCTTATCCTTGATATCCACTCATGCTCTCTTCTTAATATATTATTTCCATTAGTTCCATTTTTTTCTGACCAGGAACATCTGCTGCTGCTCA
>JAOXYL010000055.1:6943262-6960552 GCA_028564955.1 Terapon puta
GTGTGTGTGTGTGTGTGTGTGTGTGTGTGTGTGTGTGTGTGTAAACAGCCAGAAGTCCCGCCTCATGGCTATCATAATTGGTATGTTTATTTCTTTCTTTCTTTCCTTTTTTTTAAGATCACAACCCAGACCTCAGATGAAACTCCAGTCATTCTTTTGCCAAGTGCACTGATCTGAGGCAAAGATGTGTTTTTCTTTTAAGTGTAATTGATTCCAGGTATTGATTTATCTAATTTCAGTCGCCCTTTTTCAAAACATTAATTGCTTATCAATTTCAGGGAAACTGCAGTCATTTAGATGTGAGCGTCAGATGTGTGTCGAAATGATATCTTTCATTTGATGATTCAAATCAAAATCATTTCAATCCCAAGGAGGGGAAGTACTTTTATGTGAAATGTGGAACACATTTTTTTTTCTTCCAGGAATGCAACCCCTTTGTGTGGAAAACAGCAGACAAATATCCACATCTTCCTCATGTCAAAATCTGTCATTTGGATTCCTTTGATTTTTTTCCCCCCTCTTGCTCATATTGAGGCGGTTTAGAGGAGATCCTGAAAAGACCTTTTGAAATGGACCAGAGCTGGCAGTCTGGCTATTTGGTAACCCCCTCCTTTTCCTCAGCCTGTTTTACAATCTCATTAAATCGGCCCTTTGTTTTGCCACTTTCCAAGCTCTGATCTCTGGCTTAGGACGAGTCAAGAGGCCGAGACAGTTTGAAAAAGGCTGCCTCCGCCACAAAGAGGCCGCTTGTTCACAATCATTCCCCTCTTCAACGCCACCCAGACAAAAAAGAGAGGGAGAGAGCAACAGGGTCATTCACTGGCGCGTTATCGTGAGAACTTAATGAAAGTTTTATAACTCTTGAAATGTTTATGACCTTCCCACTCAGCAGCTTGTCCCACCAATTAATGGCAGATTCTGACAAGAGCCCGTGAGCTAAGCTGGTCCTACAGGCAAAACAAGGACAAAATAGTGGGGTAAAATATTTCAAATATTTGACATTTATTTTGACTCTGAAAATATCATTGGAGAAATGAGAGGATTCTCCTATTTTAATCTAGGCGAGACTATCACCACCTGGCCTGTATTTTTTTTTTTTTACTTCCAGATAGTGTATATGCCATCAGTACTTTACCTTGGCTGTTTAGTTGCTACAGGGAGGCACGGCATATAGAGATATTATAATCTCTTTGGCAGCCCAGGCCTCTCAGGCACTGCTAACAAAGTCTTGCTCCTCTTCCCTGCCCAGCAGCTTTCCAGCTCTTGATAAATGCTGCTCTATTGTGGCCTTATTATGCAACATTCCACTCCATTATGTCACTATGTTTACAGGGTGTAAAAAAAATAGAGAATAGAAAAGGCCACGATCAAAGAGAGATTCTACTGCTGTTACTGCATCATGTTAAGATCCAGATAACGCATTCAGAAGCGTTGCATCACAGACCACAATGAATGCAGAATGCAGCCTCTTCCGCTCAGTAGACAGTAGTTACTGAATTACTCCTCTTGCAAGGACTTAGCAGAGATCCATCTTGGTACCGTGAACCTGTCATAGGGCAATGAAGGGGAATCCAGCGCCCATCTGAAACAAATGACAAAGTCTATCGCCCAAGGCCCCTCTCTCCCTCTTCTTAACAGCTATGCTGAGAAGCCATCACTGTCCACAAAATATGATAAAACCCATGCCATAATAGGATTCATAAACATGCCCAAATACAATTTGCTGAGATGTATTTCAGGAAAAGACAATCATTTACAACTTCTGAGGGGGATTTAGAATAAGTATGTTTGTATGCAAATCCGGCAAACACGTTTTATGTACTCCGCTCCCACAGATCATGAAAGCGCATTAGATTTATGGCAATGTGTGTGCATAATTGTGAAGATGGCGGGGTGGGGGAAAAGAGGAAGAAGAAGAAGAAGAAGTCTCTGGATTTATGCTGAGACCTTTTTGGGGGTTTTGATTAGTGTAGAACGAGCCCAGCTTTCATGCCCCCGACATGGAAAACAATCGCTGCCACTTGGCTGAGTCCTGGGCATCCAGGCCCCCTTTGCTTCCACATGGGATGCCGCCAACATTCGCTTTTGGCAATAAAGATAGCTGAGGACAAAAGACAGACAGCAAGTACCTCTTGGCAAATTCTTATTTGTAAGCAAGCCTTCTTAATTTGTAGTTGTTATTTTTTTCCTTAAAAACAAGAGCATTTATGAGTGAAAACTTTAACAAGGGTAGATATTTTTCACCATTACTTGACATTATTAATATAAAAATCTGATAGTCCACCATTAAAATAGGTTCATGTATCTGGGCACTTTGATTTTGCTTCTTTTTTTACCACATGACTCCTACAGCGTATATTATTCTTTTACAAAACATAAATGCCAACTTTTCTACTTTTATGTTTGTGTCCCAGTGATGTTGCTGATGTTGGAACCTTTATTACTTTCATTTGTGTAAGCTGATGATATTTAGGGTCTTATCAGATTCTCTAGTAAAGAAACTAAAGGATCCTGATCGGCCCTCAATAAAGATGCCACTTTAAATAAGGAAAGCGGTCTAATGACTTTATGCTACCTTGGCCTTATGTAAACACCATTAGAAAGTTTAATCCAATAAAGTCCAATTTACAAACTCATTTATTACCAATAAAGGAGAGGAGAAACACCTGCTTCATGCCACCTTAACCTCATTTTGAGATGTGTTTTCTTTTCTCTCCCTCACTCTGTCTGGAGAGACTGTTATGTGCAATGTGGCATGAATTTGGGTGTCTGAGACAGCAGCCTCCTCTTTCTCTATATCAACCACTGGTGGGAGAGACCAAGGAGAGAGTTTGAGTGTGTGTGTGTGTGTGTGTTTGGGGGGGGGGATTGACCCAGGAATCTGGAGTTTTTGGAATGAGAGTTCAAAGAAACTCCCCGCAGCCTATATAAACCACCCTCAATTGGCACAAAGAGGAAACTCAATTTGCAGGGAGCTGCGCTGTATACTTTTTATAGAGGAACTTTTAGTCATTAGGCCATATACTCCATCTCACTCAAAGAGCCAGGCGACACGGCAGGAGGCCGCAACGTGCTTCTTCTACAAAAAAGCAGGACAGACCCCCCCGCCGCACCACTCCAGAGAAAGAAAAAATTCTCTTAATGAGAGCCCAGTTAGTTCCTGTGTCTTCAGATGGTGTCCTGTTTGTTCAGCAAAGCAGGGGGATCCGTGTTAACCCTTCCACAACGAAATCTGCTTAGAAGGTGTAATCCTATCTAGTATGCATGTAGCAGTCTTCAGGCGGGGCTGTGCAGGAAAAACAGCCAAAGATGCTGTATCAAATTAAACATATGTGTGAAAAAAAGCACACTCTTTTGGGCAACAATCAGGCCGCATTGAAAGAGAATGAATTTCTTCTGAAAATCTAGTTTAAGGTTGTCATATTCATTTTAGTCAAATGGGATTTGAGAACAAAACACAGTTTGAAACATGACAAAAACAGACCCAATAGTTGATCTGTTTACAAAAACATTATTCACTGTGCATACTGAAGGAGTTTCATCAAAGCACATCCAAAAATGCTTAAATGAAAGATAATGAAACACATTTAATTTTAAATATAACATATATCTATTTACATATTATTGATTTAAGTAATATATGCCCTAAAATTAAACAAAACATGTATTTTCTTAATATTGATTATTTATTTTTGATTTCACAAAATTTTACACAGGGATGAAATCACACAATATTTGTATTTTCTTATTTAAGGATTTTAAACATTTGTCTGGTGATCCTATTATACCCATTTATTTTATTTGTTAAATCTCACATTTTTGCAACTCAAATCCTGACGTTATGAGTTTTCTCCACCTTTCTCAGTCAACAATTCCACTTTTTTTTCATTTTGTTGTTTTCTGTCTCTGCTTTCTTTTCTGTTGGTACAGTCATGAGTTTGTTTTTTTGTGACATTTGGAGCATTGCCATGCAAAACAAAAATGTCTTTGTAGCAGACATGTCATTCACTATTTGTCCACTTTATTCAATAAATGCCCCTTTAAAACTGTCCAGACTAAAACCGTTGTCTTTGTCAGTGAAAATAATTTGTTTTGTGAGCATATTTGTCGTGTCTAGCCTTTGTGGGGTTGCAATAAACTCCAGGCCTGTCTCCAGTTTAAGACCCCATCATATTTCATAATCTCCACTTCTCATTGTCCACCTGGGTTCTTGCTAACCACTGTGAACTCTGACCTTACCACGCAGCCCTTGCCAGCCATCATATTTGTCTCTTTGTGTCCTTTTTTGCCCTTCTCTCCCCCATTCCCCCCCTTCACTATATATGGCAGATTAATGACAGCTAATAATATCTGATGTTCCTGGACATTGCGTCCGGTAATGAGATGCATTCCCAATGGGTAGGCAAGGTGTCACCACTAACAAATTCACCGTCGCTGTGTGCAATTAGCCTGTAAAAAGGGTGGAAAAATACACTAAATCAGTATCGGCCAAGATGGATGAAGCGCGCTGAAAGAAAAATACCCCTTTGTTACCAAACACCCAACACGGAGGAAGAGAGAGAGAGAGAGAGAAAAATGTCTCTTTTCCTCCTCCACATCTTTCTCCTGGAGGAGATGTGGACAGGTTACCTTTATGGAAACATTATTCCTTGACTGCTCCCTGGCAGGAGTTCATTACAGCTCAGCCTAACGTTGAAATATTCTCTGCAAAATGTCAGCATATGTAAATGAGGACTCAGCCCTCATTCGCATGTCATGTTTTGTTAAAAGTTGTTGCAACCTTTCTTTCCTACTTATTTCTGGCTTTCCTTTGCCCCCTCCTCATCACCGGGGATTCAGTTCACTTCCAAAATGATACACTGAAAAAAACAAAGAAATGAAAGGAAATATATGTACATATAAAATTGACGTTGATCATTTAACATCACTAGATGGATGAAAAATGCACTGTGTGGTTATTTTAAATTGAATACTACTAAATTGAGTATTAATGTATTTGAAGAATTAAGTTCTTTGTTAATCTGTAATAATAAGCGTAACTTTATTAAAGCCACTGGTATCTCAATTTCAAATAAAAGCCATATGACCCAACGTCTGCTCTATGTATGCGTTCTAAAGAAGTTGATTTAAACACCAAATAATCGATTTTCTGTGTTATGTGGCTGTATTTATATCAGCACTAGTAGGCCATATTAAATCATGTTCAACAGCATCGATCCCTCAGGGCAGTTTAAATATTAGTGAGCATTAAATCAATATCAATGCAGGCTGTTGTTACACTCTAAAAGGACGCTGGCATGATTCAACATTTATGCAAAACAACAGCTAAACTCTGGCATAATGTCTTGGCTGGTGCCATCCTCACTGTACGGGCCCTGTGGCTACTCCAAATGATGAGAATGGATAGAGCTTCCATTCACAGCCACCCATGTGTGCCCAGTAGCTCAGAGCATCGACTAGTTGCCCAGTCATCCCCCAATGTGACAGCTAGTGCAGCTCAGGCCGAGCGGCTAATGCCACCGTGATGTCGGAAAGCTGCAAATTTGCAGCGTCTTCGCCGATGATGTTCAGCGTCACACTCAAAAGCTGTTTCGCTTTCCAGGGCGAGTCTGAGGCAGACTATGATGCAGGGCTATATGGTAAATAATTTCCCACTTTGAGGGGGCTTGTAGGGCGTAGGGGGGGGGGCATCTGCTCAGCTTATGTTGCTATGTATGAATGCATCGTCTCCTCAGTGCTGCACTGTCAAAAATGCATTTTTTAGAGGGGTGCAGAGGATGCCAACTAGTTCACCTAGAGCTGTGAGAAAAGGGGATTTGGCGCATTGTGCCTCTGAAAAGAACGCTGCCGCACTCCCATATTCAGCAGCCGGCTCCCTGCACCGCTTTGTGCTCCTACTGTACCCCTATGCACGGGCTGAATCTGTGGGGGCTCTATCAGCCTAATGAAAATTACATTCACACCCGCGCCACTCCTGCCTATACAGCCTACATTATGCAACAGATGAGCATTGGGGCCAGGGTGTCTAAGTTTGATAGCATTTCTTAAGCAGGATCAAACTGGAAGCGCGGGAGGAGTGTTGGCAGTGATGTGAATTTGATGAGTTCAACAGTAAAAATATTCACTTTTCACGTATAATGAGAATGAGAAACAGGTCGGCGCTGGGTAGATTTTGGGAGACTTTTTTTGGGGGAGGAATCTTTGCAATATCATTACGTGGGGTAAAATTGATATAAAAATGAACTTTTTGGAATAATTGACTCTGTGCTCATAACGAGAAGGGATCCCGTCATTTGTTATGAGCCAAATGTATGCTACAATATAGGAAATCCAGTTAGGAGAAAAGTGATGAGTTTCAGGAAGGCACTGAAATCTACATGCAAATGCATAATAATCACACATCTACAATATTGCAGTGTTAAGAAAAAAATACCTTGAATTCAATTATCATGTGGGCTGGAATAATCATAATGTTATTGGAAACTCAATTACGGAGGCAAGCCATGTCTGGAAATTAGCTGAACTTAGCTAAGGCAAGTCAGCCCCTTGAATTCATCAAGTATGGATTATCACAATATTACATGTTCACTTTGATTCTGCTGTCCAAAGACAAACATTCACAGTCACTGCTGCATACTCCCCACGTTTGTTTTATTCATGAACTGCGCTCTGATCTATTATACATACAAAACTGATTCTATGCTGATCGCCTCGGGCTAAGAGGCTCAGACATAGAATTAATTATATTATATACACATGCATGATAATTGTGTACGATTCGGTCAAACACAGAGGTATTTCTCTATGTGTGATTACCATTGTTGCTTCAGCGGCAATTATTTTCATTATTGTTGCTAATATTGTTAATGTTATTGTTTTCTCATTACAGCATTTCTCTGGGGCTTATTTTTAAGATATTAGGATGTATGTGACCGCTACTCTGGAATAAATCATGGCGTTTGGCTGACGAGGCCCATGACATTAATACATAAACGGCACGCTCATATAGCAAGAAAATTACTTTGAAATTAAACACCAGGCTAGCACAGGTCGGGCACAGGAAATAGAGATAAGGGTGCTAATTCATTAAAAAATATTAATGAAATATCCCCCTCTACACAGTGTGCACGGAGACAGCCATACTTTTGAATATTGCAACATTAAAAGTATTTCCTCTGGCTGATATGAAGGGTAGATCTTTCTTTATTATTAATATTATATTGGTTGATACTTGTAGTCTGTTTTCCATGCCTGAGCATGATTGCAAAATATCATTTCCACTTGGCACTGGGAGCGTCATGCATGGTTTGGTTATCAAATTCCAACACACACTGCAAGGTCCAATATGATTCCACCCCAAGATTGTCCAAAGACATTTGCAATAAATATGCTGGGTTTATGCAGAGTTTGCTATGAAAAAAAAGCGTGGGACCAACGGAGGTCAATTGCATGCTCTGGTGGCATTTCTAATAAAGATAATGTATTTAGGCATGGACCATGGAAAAAGGTGTAAGGATTTCTCTTGATATTTGCATAGATCCATTAACAATGTGAGTGCATACTGTATATAGTGAGGGATTGTTTGTGTATGTGTTTTCGAACTCAGTTGTGTTTACAGTGAGAATCGATTAGCCACTGAAAAAAAACATAATCCGAAATACTTGTGTCGTGATTTAAATCACCGGGCCTGTAAACTAAAAATCTTTTCACTGGCTTGCAAGATGAGGATAGAATAATGAACCGCTAAAATTTCTTTTTTTCCCCCCTTCCTTCCATCATCAATATATTCGAGTAAATTCCTGTGTTCTCTCTCTCGCTGTCTGTGCGTCGGTGTCTGTGTTTCTGTCAACTTTGAGAGTTCCTTTCAGTTCACTCTATCGCCAGCCTTACCCCTGTTCCCCCTGCACCGCTGCCTGCCATGGCTGAGCTGGGGAACATGCAGCCTCGCTCCAAGACGACTTCAATCCCCTATTATCAGGAGAGCGCACATTGCCGCTCACAAGGGTTTAATTTATTTGTGCCTGTTTCAGCCCAAGATTAAAGTTTAATTGGCGCTGACTGGCAGCTCCCAAGTTTTGACTAATTCTCCTTATCGGGAATCCTTACCGAGTAGCTGTGGGCAATGTGAGGCCTGCCTGCCTGCCTGCCTGCCTGCCTGCCTGCGTGGCAGCAGTGCCCACACACACACACGCACACATTTACACACAGCGGCACACATGCATTCAACATAGTAATCCCTTATTTTAATTGGTCGATACATTGAGTACCTGTGACTACATGCTTATTTCAGCTGTGTGTTTTCTAGGTGTGTGCACGGGTGTGGATGCAATCACGCGTGTTTGGGTCTGTGTGTGCGCACTTTGTCTGAGCGGTAATACATGTGTTAGCTCCGTTTCTCCTTGGCAAGGCCCCCCGAACGCTTCTGGATTGTTAGGTAATTAGACATGCATCGTATTATTCACTCCAGACTTTATAATTGATTTGTAAAGGTGGAACCATCATGCTATAGTGCAGACCCCTCTGCTGTAGCAAGAACACAAACCGCGGCTGTGTCTGAATGTACGCAAACATTTACAAGTGAAATTTCTCAGTCGGTTGTTGCAAACACAAGAGGAGAAAAATGTCGGGTGAAAAAGAAAAAGAAAAAAACATAAAAAAAAAAAAACAGCCAACATTGGATTGTGGGTTGATGCGGCTTGCGCTGCCACATTTTCCATGAATCGCTCTAGCATAAATCATTATAAAGTGCATTACCGTAGAGGGATCGCATTTCCATAAGTGCGTGTTTATGCCAGAGTGATACACAAGCGTAAATAACACTGATAATCTGAGCCTGTGTTTGATCAGCCAAATCTGAGTCTGAGGGTGCAATCATTTGTGACCTGTGATATTAGTGGCAGCTATTAAAAGCTGTGGAGGATTTGCAAAGCTTCATTTAGTCCGTCGGGGAGATGTGCGTGAAATGGAGTTCCTTTGGTCGTAACTAATGTCTCTAATTCTAATGAGCGGAGCTTCTGTGTTGCTGCTACATGCTCCTAAACTGGGAAGCACTGGATTAAGAGAGTTCTCATGAGGGCAAATGGACCCAAGTTCAAAGTCATGGGCTTTGATCAGGCGTGCAGATGCACACACTGGCACACAAAGCCTGTGTCAAATGATTCTACTGATGTACTTTTGTATGTAGGTTGAACACACGCTCTCTTTCATCCTACCCAAATAATTACGATGAACTAGACGCGCTACAAAATTTGCTAGAGGACATTGGAATATAAGACTTTCAAACTTTTCCAATGAGAGTGACATTGATAATGCTCATGCAGTGATCAATAGAAAGGGTCTTGCAGTAAACACAACAAAAGTTCCCTAGGTGATGTCCTCTATTGAATCATAAGGGTTCGACTTTACTGATATTATTCAAATGATTTCTAAGGAAAATGAGGCAGAAAGGAAATAAGAAAGGGGAGCTTCATGTTGTGAATTGATGATGTGAATGGTAGTGAAAATGTGTGCATGTATGTGCAAGATAGGAGCAAAGGAAGGGGAGGTGACTGAGACGTCCTGGCTGGTCGAAAGCAGAGTCTTACCTGCCAGAGCACATCTGGGATAGAGCCAAACTCACAGGTAGCATGTGCGCGCTGTGTCCATCTGGAGACAGCAGGTTCCCCTCTAATGCAAATAATGTGTTGTTAATACACTCTCCCTGAGCACATTACTGGGCTGAGCTGTGCAAAGAAACATGCTACCGCTGGCCATGATAACCTGTGGGAGGGGGGTACGAAGTGAAAAACACATATTGGTATGTCTGCACACATGAGAACAGAGGCGTATGCATCTTAAACTTGTGTAGACGTAGGAAGGGGACAGCTGATATCCAGAATTTTATTTTATTTTTCAGCGTTTAAATACAATAGTTTAGTTTTGATATGCTCAATCACTCTCTGAAACCACACAAGGAGGCCTTAGCTTAGTTTAACATAAAGACAGGAAGAGGAAGAAACAGCTAGACTGTCTAAAAGTAAATATGGAAGAAACAGAAGAAATAAGACATGTAGGTTTTGTGACCCTTGTGTGCAATGGTTAAGGTGAGTTGATTTTACCCTTTGGAGAGCCCTGGGTGTCCCCAAACATGGCAGACCTTGACAACCAATGGCTAGACAACATGCAACATTAGAAAATGTGGTTTTATTTGACCAATGTGATGAGACAATTTGTGAAGTGAGGAAATAATAAATGACCATCATAACTGATTCTCTTCTGATTCTCAGGCACTTTGTTAGATTGTAGAAAAGGATGCCTGTGAATTTCTGGTTGGCGTGGTATTTTTCTAAAATGGCCCCAGAGTATCGCAGAGGGAAAACAAGGGGATGCCAGGACACACACATGCATGAACAAACACACACACACACACATGAATATACTCTTTTGGACTTGGTGAGACTCTTAGCTGGGAGTCATTATTTGGAGCTGTGGGATGAGATGGGAATGGCGTGTGTCTGCCGTGTGTTGTGTGTGTGTGTGTGTGCACGTGGGTATATATATGTATGCATGTGTGTCAAGGGTGTAAGTGTGAAGGGCTGTCAGTGCGACAAGATGGGGGAGGTTGTCCCTAATGAATCCCCCAGGTCTGAGGGTCTTTCATTGACGGCTGCTAATTTCACCTGACACTGCCGAGCCGCCACTGAGCACGGCCTGGCAACCAATCGGCACGCATCAGTCTCAATCAGGAGAAGATGCCCCCACACACACACACACACACACACACACAAGACACCACTTAATACAGGGTCAGTGCTGGTATCAGTGTTGCCACAACTCTCATCCCCAAGGAGAGCACCTGATCCTGACCAGGAGGAGACGGTTCTGCTGAGTCTAACTCTACCTGACCTCCAGGCGCTAAATACTGTTCTGTCTCGGCTGTCACATCTGTCACACCTGAGCTAGAGAGAGAGCTATCAACTCGCAAATACAACACTCAGGGCCTCTCCTCTACTCTAGTCCCCTCTCCTTTCCCCTCCTCTTCTCTAAAGCAAGAACTCCCGATGACATCACCTTGGCTTCCTGCCACCTTTTGCACGCTTCATGACAACTCCTCTAAGACACTGTGTATACCACCTGAGGAGCGGCGGAGTGGATTCCTCTCAAGCTGAAGTCAAGCAGCACCAAACAAGCGAGCGCCCGGTGGACAGATGGTGTCACGCTGCTGAGCCAAAGCACAGCCGACGCACAGCCAAGTAACGGGGCTGCCAGTTATGGTGTAACGCCCTGCCCGGACAATGGGTACGCACATGTTGGGGATATTAATTTGTCCTTTAGTGGCAAGCGAGGGTGCACTCTTGGTACATGTTGAAAGTCTATGCAACGATAACTCAACGAGCATCTCTTTAAGTCGTAAATATAACAAATGCACAACCATCTTCCGCCTTCATCATCCTCCCACTGGTCTTTTTATTTATCCATTTTTTTTTTTTTTTTTCAAGGTCTTTACTCCGGGGCACGAAAAATGCTGTTTTCTGCCGTCCAACGCCATGCCGTGATGAAGAAATTGTGAGGCGAGAGTTGTTTACAGGAGGAAGCAAAACAAGAAACAACGTTGAAAAATGGGCGCCGCAGTTAGTTTTTTCGCAAAACAATTAATGTTGCTTGCGGTGGGCAAAAGCGCTTGCGGCCAAAACCCATCTCTCGTCCTGCTCAGCTTGTGTATGTAGTCGACGTCGCGGGTTTCTCACTGTGTCAGGAAGGAACATATTCAAATGTGTATGGCTATTAAATGTTAATTTGCACAACAGATGAATGTCAAGTACAGTGCTTCATCAACAAAATGCCCCTCTGCTTCAGTATGCAAAGAGCTGGGCTTTCACCGACTCCAATGAGCTCTTGATCTTGGCATTAACAAACAGATTTCTTTTAAAAGCTTTTAAAAGTTCAAAACTTTTTTTCTCCAGCGCCGCCCTGCATGTTCACGCAGGGAGCCTGAGACACACACGGAGGGCGACGGGCGGCTCCGACGGGACAAACGGGGACAAAATGCTCAAGAGGAAGCTCGAGCTCTGCAGAGGAGAATCATTACTCACCTTTCCAAAATGATGAACAGTTTTTTTTTTCCTTTTCCCTTTTGGCTTATATTCAACATTTGAACAGTGACTATCAAAATACTCTGCTGCGCGGCTTGTATCAACTCGAGATTCCTCTCGCTCTACTGTATCACTTTATGTTTGCAACTTAATCTTCGGCAAACAGCTTGAGTTGAGTTGGCCGCAGACCAGCGGTGACTAACGTGAGCGCCGACGTCGAGGAGTGTCAAACCCTTATTGACAAACGTCATCGAGCAGCATGAACCAAATCGCCAGAGATAGAGCGTTTCAATGCCACGAGCTTAGCGCGCTGACGGATGGAGATTATCACGGCGGCCATGAGTGGTTGCGCCTCTCAACAACAGATTGAGAATTACAAATCCAAACTCAAACAAGGCGTAGGATTCACTCTTGCCTCGTGTAGGCCTCGATTATTCTATTTTATCCAGGATAGCTTTTAAAGCTAAGGCACAGAATTTTTCTATGTACTTTTATCCTTTTTCTCGACACTAAAAAGATTTGAGTCTTCATGTAAGGATTAAAACGAGCCCTTTTTTTTTTTTTACAGCGAATCTTTATTTTCCAACTCACTGTAACTCAACATGCAGATAAACTGTATTTAGTCAAAATCTATTTAAATTTAACTTTAAAACCAAAAAAATGACCCCGTTTGTATTTTCTCCATCTCTGTGGCTCAGGCCTTAAAATGTTACTCAGCCATGAAGCATTGTCCAGAGGTGAGTCAGCCCTCCTCTCTTTCATTCGCACACACTCTAAAACGCCCCTGTCAGTACTGCTCTGATGACTTTCGGCGCGTAGATACCTGACAGCCTCTCCCGACCGCGTCTGCAACGTAGACCCGACGCGCGCTCGCACCCCAAGATGTTGAAACCGAGACGGAAGAAGGAAGCGGCCCTCCGCACCTCACGCCGGCGCTTGAGCTGATGCCGCCTGACACGGTCAAAACAAAGCTCGGTGTTTCTCCACCGCTACGTTAAGCATCAGGGCCCGAGTGTCAGGCCTTACCTGCTTCCTGTTTGAAAGCTCCATGGAAAGCCATTGTGACTACGCCACCTGGTCAGTGTCAGCAGAAGTCAGCGTGAGCGGTACATAGGAGGAAGGAGGAGGAAGGGGGAGAAAGGGAGACGAGGACCTGGGAGGAGAGGAACACTGTAGCCTCTTATGCTCCTGCTGTACTGTATTGCTTCAGGAAAATGTTGTCCATTTTTCACAAGTATTGATTATTTTGTTCAAGTGAAGCAACATGCGTTCTGTTCCCCGTGCTAGACTGTCCAAAAATCTGACCTTTGCACTTAATTCAAACAATTGTGGATTTAAATTCAATCGCTGTGGATTAGAGCGTCAAATAGATGCTAACTTTATTTAGTAAAATATTTTGCTGGAGAGCAAAAAAAAAAACAGTATGATAATGTGCACCTGGACTAAAAGGCAGTCGGTTTTTGGGATCCACATTAGAGGTAAAGCCCTGAAAAGATTCCTTCATCCTACTGCTGCTCTTTTTTTTTTTTTTTTTTTTTGGCTGCATCGCTGTCAAATGGTTGCACACTGAGGCTACAGAGCCATGTCATGCCTTTGGGGGATTTATTTATTTTTTTAGTTTTTATTTCTATTTATTGAGCTACTGGTGCATTTTAATAAGTTCCAAACGTTGAAATGTATTCATTGTGTCAGCCCACTATTTATTGATCACTAAAGTTGAGGAGGAATGATAATAGGATTGCAGGCCTTGGCAAGGAGGGAGATGTATCATAATGTGACCAGTGGCTTAAACCGACCAAAAAAGTGAATGATTCAAATCACAGTTCAGTGTGTAAAGCATTAACCTGTAGTGCTTTTGAAGGACGTGAAATATTATAAAATCAAATGAAGGAGCGAGTGCTTCTGTTTCTTGGCTCAGTCTGACAAAGGAAACACCTCCAAATGCGCATCCATCTTTGGTTAAATCCGAATTGCTGTGTGATAAAAAGTAAAGTGGGACGTGGCAACAGAAGTGCAAAATGAAGAGAAGGAGGAGCAGAATGCTTCTGTGTGTTTTCCTTCCCCCAAATTGAGGCCACACTTTTACGGTCAGCGGAGTGCGAGGAAGTGCAGCGGGTTGCAGAATGTTGCTGGCACTTAGCTTGGCGCACTTCTGAACCTCGCAGACGTCTGTGGCAAGGTCACTGCAGGAAGCATAAATGGGAGTTGATGGCTCCGTTGTTCCGTGTCATCCGCCGTGCTCTCCACCATACCGCTCAGAGACGGCACCACTGAGGGCAGCTGACATCACGTACATATGTACACAAAGGAGGCAGGCGGTATTAAAAAAAAAAAGAAAAAAAAAAGCGTGGCAAAAATAGAGCCCAGCCCGACATCATTACAACTCAAGCTTGACTTAGCCCACACAATGTGATGATGGGACATAATTGATGCACTTCCTGTCTTCAATCCAAGAGTGCCTTTCATGCTAGCCTACACAAACGCATATCCCTGTGTCTGACTGCATGTTAGTGGAAGTTTTTTGTAAGTATTTGTTGGCTATTTTCCCCCCTCTTTTTTAAATGGAGAGGGATAATGGAAATCCATGATGAGAGGCCAAAGTGGTCCTGATGATCCGCTCACCCTTTTTCTACTCAAGACTTTTTTTTTCCACTCCGCGAATGCATTGTTTTACTGCAAATTATAACCATAAAAAAGCCTCTGATCCCCCATTCTGTTAAATTAATAGAATTACGCAAAAAATGTAATGATAGCAATTAAGTCTTGAAAATGCAAATTTTATAGTCAAGGACGATTACCTCATTTATAGCATGTGCTGGAATGATGCCAGACGAAGGTAATTTAGATCCGGGTTGCTCACGGTTACATCATGATGAATATGAGACGAGCGGGGCCTCATCACGCACCTCCAGTCGCCCAACTCTCAATCAAATGGAGAGGTGGGGGCGGAGTTTAGGGGAATGAGGAACGCGAGTGCTGTCAGGGACAACTCTTCCGCAGGAAAGAAAGACATACATCAGGAGTAAATGGGGCTGAGGAGGAGTGTGAGGGCAAAAACTGCAGGTGTTCTCCAAAAGATGTGAGTGCCGGGACATTTAAGAGGACTGTAAAGGGCACTTCTGCGCTGACCATAAGCTTTAAAGGGCTCAATCTTGACTTCTGTGACTTTACAAATATTATGCATTCCAACAACTTCTCGGCAGAGAGACGCTCTCGTGTGTTTTACAGCGAATGCTGACATTTCAGAGTGAAATGGATTCTAACGCAGGTTTGATGAAGCCTCTCAGGATGACGCCTCGTTGCCTCCTTCAGCGTGCCCTGTTAACCTCATAATGTTTATTGCCTGGGATTAAGAATTCACATCAAAACTCTACGCCCAAATGACATTTAAATGCAAGGATTTTTAAACCGTAACTGCGTTTGGCTGAGTAAAATACTCACATTAGTTAATTATTCGAGAGAGGCAGCTATAATGGCATGAATCTTTTATGGGGGTCTGTCTGGTGCCATGATCTCTAATAGTTAACATTTCACTTTAGCACTCCCTCCATGCTAGTACACTCCTCTAATCAACAACTGTTTTACATGCTGGGGTATGGTGCTGGGGGCAGCATAGCATCAAAATCCAAATTCACTTTTTTATTTTAGAATCTCTGCCTCACTTTGCGTCTGTCACAGAAAAAAAAAATCACCAGGATGGAAGACACTTTGCCTCCGTTGAAAGCAAGGAAGGGTAATTTTGTTATGACAATTCATCTATAAATTTCCAGTGAGGTAATATCTTCATGTGGGCTGGATATTCCCCACCTATCAGTCAAATAATGTTTTCAAATATTACTTGATTTAGTTTAGATTTCACCTCCAGGGAGATTGAATGGTGGAAAAAGGCACCGAGATAAAATCAAAGAAATAGCACAAGTATCCCTCTTGTTTCTTTTAAAACTGGAAAGCCATTTAACTAACATTTCACCCAGGTCTGGCTATTACACAGTCTATTGACACACACTGCGCCCGGGTTGGACTCTTTCTCAACCCCATCCATCGGTCACACAGATTGTCCCCTGGTAGGCAGAGGCCTGCGCCGTTAATGGAAATGGGGCGATGCTGGGAGCATAGAGCCTGGAGAAGCCTGGATGATCCCTCAGGCCATGGCTGCCACGGGATGAAATAGAGAGACTATTACAGCGGAGTTGTAAAGCCCCACACGCTCCACGCACTATCATAATAGAATATTGATTCTATCAGATGCCAGGCCCCGGCCTGTCCCCGCAATGAAGAAAAGAGCACTAAAGGTCATTGTGTAAAAGAACAGAGTGGGGGAGAGAGAGAGAGACAGACGAGCAGTGAGGTAGAGGGGGATAGAATAGAGACAGGAAAGAAAGAGTGGGCTATTGCTGTTGTGGTACTGTATTTCTGTAAGAATGGACTGTATTACACTGTTAAGAGTGCACAACAAAACTATCAAAAAAAAGTAAAAGGACAAGTAGAAATGAGTTTATTGCTGCTTGAATAAAGTTGCACCAATCTTAACATATTTCTGCTGTTCAATTAAACTATCTTTGCTTTTTCCCCTCTCTCTCTCTTTTTTTTTTTTTTTTTTTTGCATTGCCGCATCTGTCTCCGCAGCCATAAGTAACAAGGAAGCAATTCCAACCATTAATTGTTGATCAAGGCGGTTGGGAAAAGCGCCAAAGGAAAAGGATGACAAATAAGCGCCCACCACGCGAACAGCAGTACAAATTACACCACAAGCAGGAGACGTTTATGCTTGATTGGAGCAATTTAATGTTTTCTTACAAAAAAAAAGCTCGCAAATCCTGGGAGGACAGTTAAGGAAATGACTTTTTAATCATCCAAGGAGCCGCTGTGCCTTGTCTCTCCTGATGGCCCCATATTGAAGACTTAGAGCTATTAGGAGAAGGAGTTCATTGGTAGAGGCCGTTCTTAGCAACAGTTGGACTGATGTTACTTAAGGAGATAACTTCTTAGGGTGCAATTAGTCTAAACTGAACGGAAAGGGTTGAATCAGGGATGAAAGACGGAAAACATTTGATACAGATGTTTACTGGTGATTTTTCATAAAAATTCTTAATTTAGTTAACATGACTTAAAATACTGAAATATACTGTTGGATTGGGATATACATATGATGTGAAGTTTTTAAAGATCACACATAGAAACATCGACACTGGGGGAGAAATAGTACAGAAAATTAAATG
>JAOXYL010000055.1:6969856-6984488 GCA_028564955.1 Terapon puta
ATCATCATCATCATCATCATCATCATCGTCAGTGTCATTACTATCATCATTTCTATCAGCTCTGACACTGTTATTATAAAAATCTACAAACTCTAAAAGGATATCCTCTCCTAATTATACAAACCATGCATAATAAAACACAGCCAACAAAGCTCCTGCTGGGGTTAAAATAATTAAATACACTTAAAACCTGTGAATAACCAACTATGTGAATAAACTGCATACCTTTTGTTTCTTCAAATGGTTAAGCACACACACACACACACACACACACCCCATCTTGAAAAAAAAAACGCTAGAAAAAAAAAAAGCACAGCCGAAATTGCAGAGAAAAGTGTTTTTATTTATACAAGTCGCTGGAGATGCTCATCATCAGCGTTTTTTCCGAGCCATAAATAATTTGCGGAGAGAGGTAATATTCAAGCTGGCAGAGCCTTAGTTGTGCATCTTTAATGGAAGTTTTACAGAAGCTGAGCCAGTTCTTGCATATGCCGCTGCCTCCCATATGGAGGAAAGGAGACAAAAGGAGCACAGTTGGCTTGTCCTATCTTTTTATAAGTCCATCGACACTTAAATGCTAGCCCCGGAGAAAAAACGACACAGGGGGACATAAACCCACTGTGGTTTTAGGAGGGAAGATAATGACTTTGCCTGCATTAATTTCTTCATCAGCCATCTTGTTTCTTCAGACAGAGTGGTTATGAGGCCTTCTCTGAAGGTCCTAGGTTATATAGTTGCATTTCCCTGCATAATTTCGGCCCTAACAGTTGTTGTCAGCAGTGCATTTTGTGAGTTGGCAGCTGGGGAACATCTGTTTATAGGTAATGAGTGTTTGAAAAGCTACACCTCACTTTACCTTTAATGTCTTTTATTGGAGCACACTGATGGGAACGTAGCGTTAACTTTTTTGTATTGTTGTGATTCAGCTAGAAGATCCCTCCAACATGGTCAATATTACAGACACCTGCCTTGGGCAACGTGCTGAATGAGAGCGCATGATGGATCATTAATATTAACTTTCTTTAAACAGAATTCAATATGCAAGTCAATAAAGACTTCATTACTGTTATATTTTTTACTATACAACTCCCAGAATTGACTCCGTTCCTACCTTGTGCTAATCCTGCAACACAGAGAGAGAGAAAAAAAACAAACTTTCGGTTGACACTGCTGGTTCAATAATGGCTGAATAAACAACTGAAATATTTAGTTTCTCATGGCTCTTGCTCAGTTTCTCACTCTCAAGAAAATCAAACAGGACACACCTCGCTGTTCTGTTACTTCCAAACAGTGTCTAACAGTGTCCATAGCTCAGGGCACTTCTTCCAGGACTTGCTTTTTAAGGTGTTCGTTTAGACAAATTTCGGGTGTAAATTTGTGGGTATTATGCAAAGCTGCTGGCCCCTGGAGCTGTGGCCATGTTAGTCTAAGGGAGGAGCAAGTCCTCCGGGGCATTTGTGTCCAGGACACTGCCTGCGAAAACAGAGCTCTTTAAAGGAAATGAGCCATCCGTCAATATTTCCTCAGTAAATGGAAACAGACTTCTTAAGTAGCAGGATTAGTCTTTTAACTAACTGGGACAGAGAATGAAGTCACATTATTATTGTCAAATGTTTCTTTTTTGTTTTTTTTTCCTCATCCTCTTAATTCAAGCATCACATTTGATGATCAAAATTTAAAACACACAAACCTATATTTTTATGCTACTAAAATTACAAATAACACTAACAACAACAATAATGATAATTATATGTTGAGACTGAGAGTATGTTTTAGTGCATAGCAGTTCAATTGGAATTTTAAAACAAAAGTAATATGTTGCAATAAAGCCTGTGTAAAAACATCAAATATACCTCTGCATATTTGGCTTAAAGTAAAACAAACCATATTAGTTTTTATTGCTCAAACAGGATTCATGCTACATAATACTTGATCTAGTAACACAGCCGTGTAACCACATCACCATAAAACATACTATTATTCCGATAAGTGAATAAAGTAATAAGCCGATACAGGAAAACCCATAAAATTGCTTTAGAATGTCATAAATCCAAGAACAGAGGGGAACTTCTCTGCATTACTGTGGTCACTGCATCTCATAGTGGAGCATTTTTCTATTTCATTCTATTTTTTTTTTATCTATTTAATTTTTGTCAAAGTGCCTGCGTGGCTGTTATTTCTCTCTGAGGAGCTGTCACCTTACATCTGAAGGCCAGTTTGTACACAGCACCCTGTCGCGGTGTGTATATCGCTGCCAGAATTATATAAAGCACTAATAAAATCAGCTCAAGTGTTCTTCTGAGTGCCGGGGATGCCCTTTGGTGATTCCTGGATCTTGCTCTATACATAAAACCAGTCTATATATTCAGGGGAGGATTAGTTTTGAATATGTAAAGTGGGGGCCCGTGCTGCGAGGCGTAGGGGAATGGCACGGTGCTCTCTCGGCAATGCTGAGCATCGGTGTTATCGCTCCCCACTACCAGCGGGTGAAAGAGGATGCCATCGGCATCTCTTGCTACTGGAGGTCCCTGCCTGTTAAGTTGCAAGGAACAGACAGCAACACCCAAGGGACACAGTGTGTGTGAGAAAAGAGAGCAACGGAAAGATAAAGTGTGTGTGTTTCCCAAGGACAGTAACACCTATCTTTCACTTAAGGTGGCCTCAATGAAACTCCCTTCACAGTTTAAAGAATGGAGAGTCAGCACAGTGGAAATGATTTCTCATAGCACAAAGGGCAGGAATCCATTCTCCTTCTCTCAGAAAGCTGTGCTTTTGTGTGTTTGGGTTATTGGCATTGTAAATTTGCGTCAATTGTGTGTTTGTGCAAAGGGTTCGATTCTTGCGTGTACCATAACATCTCTTTTTTTTTTTAAGTGAAGAGCTGTGTGTGTTTGTCTGTGTCGGTGAGTGTGTGCCATTTGGCTGTGAACAATTCTCCCAGATGTCTCATCTGCTATGCACAGGTCTAGAGGCTACACACACACACACACACACCCCTACACACAGACACATACACACAGACACCAGTAATAAATATACCATGCTGTGTGTTTACTCACATAAGCTCACCATCACTCAAATTATGACGGAGAACCATTAGAACGCAAAAGAGCCTCAGAGCTAATTGTTAGCGCACATAACCCCCTCCCTCCTCACTGCTCTGACATTCAAACTTCAAAATATTAATTTTGTTGGGATGATCCAGGTTCCTCTTGGGCAACTGACAGAATGATTGAGGAAAGGAATGACTTCTCGCCACTGCAGCAGTTGTCACAAAACACTACTTTTAATTAGGCAACAATCTGTGAATCAGTCTGTGTCTGACCTGCCTGTCTTGCAGGGGTTTAGAGGACAGGGAGCTAAATATAAGTTGCAATAATTACAATGCACGGCAAAGTAAGGCAGCATTTTGTGCTTTTCTTCTTTTTCTTTTTTTTGCCGTTTCAAATTAAACTTCATCATAAGTCATCACACAGGATGGAATTTTTATTGCACCATACAGATTGTAAATGGCTGTTATAGGTGGAAGACACCATGGAAAAGGTGAGTTTTGTTGACTTTTAGTAAGTGATGATGAACAAAGTCCTGATTTGTTTCTCGGGGCAAATCCTGTCATTTGCTGTTTGAAAAGAAGAAGTCATTTCAATCTGGTTTTACCCCAGGAAAAACATCATGGTTATTCACTCTTTCAGACCACAGAGATGTACTATTGTCTTTTTGTTGTTCTGAAAGTCAAATAGGGAATCAGTTGTTGCATTAATTCTCAATCTCTCCTGAGAAGGAGAGGAAAGGAGAGTGTCTCCACCTTTGTCATCTCCACACCTTTGTCCTCTTCTCTTTATTTCTCTGTCTTTCTATTGCTTTATGCTCCTTCTGTATTTATCAGCACTTACCCACTGAATAAACCGTTAAATTCAATCCTGCCACCAGTATCATACAACACAATCAATCCTAAATATTACTACGTAAAACTTTAATAATTTAATAAGGAAATAAAATAGCATTTTTTTTGTTTTCTTTTCTTTTTTTGGCTCCATAATGTACAATCTGCTGATATCCCACCTCAATAATAGCTCCATCCGGTTGTCGGAGGAAGTGCCTGTATCTTTGTTTCAGCCCGCTCAGGTACAAGGTGTAGATTGCCACATGGGTGCTGGTCTCTCCTTCTGGTAGAGGTCCACCCTCCCCTGGGGGTTCACTCGGGGTTGCAGAGCCTGCTAACGGGTCCTCCGCTGCCCAGATGTAGTCATAGACTGCCACCTAATCCAGCAGAAACATAGAGGGACAATATAAGGTGAGCAGGAACTGTAAACTCTTTGTTGGTGTGTGAGAAAAGCTCTGCTGTCCAAGGCTTCAAAGTGGGCTTCTAAATGTTTTAACATGGTATACTGTTGGAAAATCATACAGTGACGACATTAAAAAATGCTTAAAAAAATGAAAGGAGTAGTATGGCATGTAAGCTGGGGGGAAGTTTCCAAATCTTTGGCACAAACAATAAGCATCAGTAAGTTTATCACATTAAGACAAACCAGTATCAAAAGCCAATACACAACACATTAAAATCAGTCTGAACCTTACCTTGTAAACTGCAGAGATGTTCATTTTAATTACATACAACTGCAGCCACCAGATAAGCCCCACTGGCATACAGTGCAGCAGCACACTAATTCCTAGTAGTGCATGAGTCCTATGGGGCCTGATCTGTGGCAGGTAAAGAGACAGGTTGTGTTTGTGATCATGCATATACATGTATAATCCTGGTGGCAGGCTTGTTTGTGACTCTTTGTGCGTATGTGTGTGTGTGTGCGTCGGGGGCTCGCACACCTGTAATGTGCTGCCCCCCTGTATTAGGGTGAGACACACGGAGCAAGCGGAGCGTGTAACATGTTATATAGGTCATGTAACTCGGAGTCATCCATGTGTGAAGATCATGGAAGCTCTCCCGCTCACTGATGGTGTCTGCCGCTTGAATGTCTCTGATCGCACGCGTTAAAGCTGATCTCACACCAAATATTAACTATAGGCAGTAAATATATAAGCATGTGCATTGTTTCACTTGTGTCTGTATGCAACTTCCAAGTGTGTGTGTGTGTGTGTTCGTGTGCGTAAATGTGAGTGCTGTTGGGATCTATACAGGCCGTACTGCAAACTCTAAGTGAGAACCTCGTGCACACACACACTTTAAGCCACACACACAGTCAGAGTCACAAAGAGGAGGAAGTTATTCAAGTAGTTTGTAAAACTCAAGGTGACCCCCTAATTGGCTGCGTAATTATGATTCGTCTAAAAATACAGAAGAAGGAAAAAGGCAAACTCATTCAGCGGGCCATGAGTGGCAGGGTCAGGCTGAAGGAGAGGTTTAATTTGGCGGTGTATCGATGTCACCCCGCACTTATAAACGGTTAGCCAAACACAACTCTAGGCACTTCACCGAGAAAACAGTGGGAGCCATTACCCCACTTGTAATTAGAGACATTGCATAAACTGCGAACCAGACAGCCCCATGAGTAGAAAGGACCCCATTGTCAAAATGTCAAAGAGTCACGGGTGCAGAGAGAAAGGAGGCTAGCTAAGAACATTTAAAGAAGGTGTGTGTGTGTGTGTGTGTGTGTGTGTTTAAGGGGGAGGTGGGGACGCGGGGATGCATCTCTTCAACGCTAATTAAGACGCTCATTAGTGAAATCGCCTCAACTGTGCCTTGCCTCTAGCTTGGCCTCGGCCCACACTGGGGGAAACTGATTACCTGAATTCCTTAAGTAATCAACACCTCTGCTAGGCAGCAATCAGTCTGTTTGGATAGAGTGTGTATGTTGATTTGCTGCTTTTTTTTGTTGTTTTTTTTCCCTTTTTGTGGGGAGAGTGGTGGTGGGGGGTACACAAGTGGGAGTGTGCAGAAAATCCCTCGATCTCCTCCTATGTCGTGGCTTCTCGGCTTGTCCATAATGCAGTGAGAAAGCACAAACATTCAAAGTCACGAACGTGGAGAGAACAAACAGAGCGAGGAAACATCCTCTCCCGCTGCGCTGGCCATAGAAAGTGCGCCCATGACCCGGTTAAGGCCCCAGTCCAGGATTTTATAAACCAAGCTGTACAGAGGTGATAGAAACACCACGGATCCAGCCTCTGTACTCTAAGTCACTTCGGTTAAACACACCTGCTCAAATTCCCCTGTGTGGTGTGCATGTGCATGTATTTTGGCTTGCATGAAAATAGATTTTTTTTTCTATGTTAGCCATGCCACCATCCTACGCTAATTAGCACGTGAAATCCAGTTGACAAGACGAGACAAAAGCCTGAAAAGGTGTTTGTGTGTTCGGTTTTGGGTGATGCCATTTCATGCAATGCACCATGGCTCTCAGGATGCATCATTGCTGAGACACAGAAAGCAAAGAGCATTAGAGGGCCTGTCTGCTCTACACTACTCTGTTCTGCTCTGTTGTGTTGTGTTATGGTGCTAGCCTGGCTTCTAGCCCTAGCTTGAGTGCTCTCTCCACTCCACCATTGTTCCATTTGATAGCACTAAGTGACTGATTTAGGTTCAATGCCTGCATGGAGCAGACAGGCCAGCTGTGGGTTAAGCAGATAGCATTCAAGTGAGCTAACCCAATTCAAACCCAATCAAGCCAGGATTTATTGTTGGGGTCTGTATTTAGAAATCTGATAGAGTCTGCATCAGTCCCTTGACTTGCATCAGGAGAGACGGGCTTTATTTCTTTTAGCGGAGGACTATAAACAGCAAACCATGTTTTCCAGCAGGGACATAAATTTCAGGATTTGTAGACATTACCGCAAATGCACATCGAGAATGGGAGGGAGGGACAGGGGCACAGGAAGTGGGGATGGCACAGCTGCAGACATGGCTCCATGGTTCACAAATATAGTCTGTCTGTCTTTCTGGGAGAAGATGCGATTTCACACCTACCGAATCATACCATACCCGATATGAATGCAGAATAAAAGCCATCAGTAGTTAAATACAAGCGCCTGTGGAAAGCTTTTCTCTTTAAAAATCCACTGTGACTTGTAATAAAATTTGACTGACCTGTCAATCATTTTCATTCAAGTGTGTGCAAATATAAAGTCTGTCAAGAGATGCATTTGGAATTCCTTTGCTGTTTTGTTAGTTTGAGGCCAAGAAAATAGTCATCACTGCCACAGAGATAAAAGCGTAAATGCACTACATTCTAAAATGGATATTCTTTTGTGTTATATTTAAAAAGTGACCCATATTCATACCTAAATTAGGATTTAAACTTGCAACTAACAGCTAAAAAGAGGGCAGACTGTTTCTGGGAATTAAATAGTAATTTTCCACTGAGTGCCAGACTTGTCTAGTAAAAGTTATATCAGGGATAGGTACAGTGTATTTCATATATTTATCTCACACGTCCTTGACTGTCACAAATATCAATGTCTGACATTTTCCTCCGTTTAGTGACATGTTGGATATAAACACTACGTCTAGAGCTGACCGCTATTAAAAGAAAGACCTTTCCGCTGCGACCCCATCTGACACGTCGCTGCTGACAACCCAAACAGTTCCCAAACTTGACCCTGTGACCTTTCAGGAAACTTTGCTATTTTCTTCTGATAATCCAAACACAGTGTCAAAGTGGGAACCAATCACAGGCACCCGACAGTTACTGCGCGTATTAATCTACCATGTTGAGAACACTTCTGTAGTGGGAGACGCATCAGTGATTAATACTAACAAGGCCCCAGAGTGAGTTATCATGGCGCTTTTATTGTGAAAACTGTGAGTAAACATGTAAGTCTACCTAAGTTTCCTTGCATCTGCGTACACGTGCATGCTTGAGTGCGTCAGAACTGAAGGTAGGAGAGATGGAGAAGTCTCCATGGGCAGGCAGACTGAGCCGGGCTGGCGACTGTCCAGGACAGGAGCCTAAGGCGTGGGCACGAACAGGCCTGTCAGTCCCCCTGATCCCTTAATGATTGATCCAAACTAGATAGCCATCATTACCATTCGTGGACTCTTTCTTCCCCAGGTCTCCTTTCCTCTGTCTAATTTTACCTTCCATTTGCATGTTCCCATGGACTAATTAAATCTTTCCCCCTTTCTCTCTCGCTGTCTCTCGCTCTCTCTCTCTCTGTGTCTCTCCAACTCACCCGCTCTGTCTTTCTTTCTCTCTCCGTGTCCATTGGTATGAAAAATAATGCAGCACATTTTTGGCACATTATTATGTATGAAATGTGAGGGCATAATATATTCCAGTTGGTTGAAGTTCTCAAGACCCTGCCTGTAATGAGCACAACAGAAGTAGACTTGCTCCGCAGCCTGTGCGAGCGCCATACCTCCATTTTCTCCCCTCTCTGTCTCTGCCGCTATCTCCCCTCGTAAAGACAAAAGCTGCTGACCTTCCCTCCGTCTACCACCCACACACTCTCCTCAGCCGTTTCCCACTCTTCACGCTGTTCAGACATGGCCGGGCTTTTCTCCTGCCACTGCCATGATCATTTTGGTTTGTAGTTCTGTCCCACTTGGCTTTAATTTACAGTGGGAAAATAATTAGAATCTCACTTTTGCGAAGAGTGGAGTGAAAATGTAAACAATGCTTCCCTGCGGGCGGGTGCTTCATCACTTTGACAGGTGCATTTGAATTTGCCTGGGTGGCGGACAGGCTTGGTTATTTATGTGTCAGTCGCACATGGAAGCCCCGGCTGTGGCTGGGACTATGGTTGGGACTGAGACTAGGGAAGAGATTGGAGCTCCGTGTAGTGTGCTGGTTCTGGACCTTTTACTTGGAATGTGGCTGGTTCTGGCTACTTAGAAAGGGCCACGTCGGGACAGGGAGTGAAGCTGGATCTGGAGCTTGAGAGGGCTGAGGATGAGGAAGAGTAGTAGCATGAGGTCCAAGCATGGAAATTTGGATGTGGGTTACGGTTTGTACAATTTTTTTAAGTGAGCTGGCACAGTGTTTGGAAATTAATTGAGAAAAACTTGGTTTTATGGGCTGGTATCAGGGTATTCTCTAAATTTATCATTAAAGGACATTTGGACTGAGCACCCGGACAGAAAAGACGTGCGTATGTTTTACATATTAATGTCTCTGGCTGTAATGTCTGCTATCAGACTATATCACACAAAAAAGTTTGACAAGACCTAACGTCACTGGATTGGTGTCCAAATAGATGGTAATGACTTATTTCCTCTTAACAACTTTATCAACCCCTATATGGAAGGCACTGGATCTTAAACCAGACCCACAAAACATGGATTACAATAAACATTGTCGATGGTCTCTTGTATTTATATTGTCCGACTGTCATATTGTTAGGTGTTACTATTTGACAAAGATTTTTCTGTGCATTTCAAAACAAAAGGCCATCATAAAATGGAGATGCAGTGGGCAGACTAGCTCAGATAGAGCAGAGAGGAGCATCAATGATTATTGCCAAGTGAGAGAAGAGGTAGACATGGTTGCTTCTTTTGTCCACAGATCCTCATCCACACGCACACATACACACAGACACACACACACGCACACACACACACACACACACACACACACACACACACACACAGTCATCTACATGCTAACACACACACATGCACACACATCCATGCTCACAAACAGACAAAGCCTCACACAGTGAGGCAACGCATGCGTGCATCTCCAGTGCCTGCGGGCACTTGGGGCTAGGCAGCAGGGAGTGGGGGGAGGGAGGGAGGGAGGGAGTGAAGGGGAGGGTTATGGGGAGCTGGATAGGAGGGTGGAGAGGAGTGTGCACTGTGCAGAGGCTCTCTAAGCTATAGAGGGTCAATCCCTCCACCCCACCACCACCACAACCACCACCACCCTGTCTGTCAGAGCTGGCCCGGGCTCAAGGCCTGTTTGCTGAGCACTGGGCTTCTACCACGGACACAGACTGTATGTAGACACACAAGCACCAATACACATATACTGGGTTCAGACACTCCAACACCAATTTGAAATAATAGGCACAAATACAGTAGTACACATGCACAAGCTTTATACATCAGGGGTCAGACTGCAGAGATGCACATGCTCATTCTTCAGACATATTAATACATGCACACAAACACACAGATTCATACGCACATGCTGGCTGAATGCAATACATACACAAGGCCAAGACAAGCTTGAGCACATTGCACATGGCCGGGAACAGACCAAATCATGAAGCATAAGAGACTACCGACATACATGCATGGATAAGCCAAGCAATGTCAGCCATTAGGATGGAAATAGATATGCTATTATTGTAAATTTGGCCAATATGTGGACGGTCGGCAGATATAATTGGAGCAGCTTGAAAATGGCATGGATGCACACTGTCTGCGTTGGGCCTGATTTGGCTGAAGCAAAGGTCTGTGTCTGCTTAAACGCACCACTGGACAAGACAGGCCAGCCATTCATATTTGCATGCAGGGACACACGTTTGCTCACACACACACACACACACGTATGGACTCGCAGTGACGAAATGGCTTGTGCGCTACAGTAGCTTTCATCCACCCTCCTCTCATTACTGTGCTCATGAAGCAAAGATCACGTCTATAAATATTTCATTGTGAGTAATCATAGTTAAAGTGCAATAACACACTCCGTCCAAAAGTAGCACAGACCAAATAGGACTTCGAGAAAAGATAAACAAGCAACAATGGCTATATTTACAGTCAGAATAAACTGAACAACTTTAAAAGAGATTATCCAGTGAGATATTATCTCTGAGTGCCTGAGATAATCCAGAAAATAAGATATGCATAATTCACTGTTACTAATCTCCTTAGCAGAAAATAAAGCCTACTCCCAGCCTACAGTAAACAACTCAGATAGATCTTTTACTTCCACACCATGTCTGACTCACCCTGGGCCCTAAGGAGATCACTTTTTCAGGTTTGCACAGGAGCACATTGGAGTTTACCTGCAACTTTATTTAACAGAGAAAAATATGTCTGTTTGCGCCGTGTTTTAATACTGTAAATTTCCCATTGACTGAAAGTTACATTTTGATAATCTCTCTTCAAGTCATATACCATATACAATGGTGAATAAAACATTGGACACATTAAATAAATGACTCCACCAGCAAATATGTAACTTCAAATAGTAACACAAGGCGGATGTAAGCATTGCTATGCATCTCTGTTAGTTCAAATATTAGCTAGAGGATGAAATAAAGGATTTCTATGAAGAATTAATAAGGTGCGTGCATGGAGTGAATAGTTCAATAGTACCCTGCAACCACAGACCAATCACACAAATGGTACAAGTCTTACTATTTAGTATTTTGAAAGACCACGACACCAATCACTTCGATACCTTACACCAAACTAATGCAGTGTTTGTAGACACGCCTGCTTCTGGTAATCCTTTAATACATATTTTCTCGCTCTAAGTGTATGGACCACATATTTTAAGACGCACTCAATTCTCAAAATGTCAGGAGCCCAGGCTTCGTATTAAGATGCTGCAGACAGATGCCAGAGTTGAGTATTGCCTTTGATATCCAAAATTTGACTTTGGACTAGCTTCAACGTAATCAGGCCTCGGAGGCTGGAGGTGATAAGTATCCAAGCCAATAACCGAAATGAGAGCTGGGAATCAGCGGTGAGGCGCACACACACTCACACATTCCCCCTCACACAGATACTGTACATGTGCACACACACACACACACACACACACACACACACACACACACACACACACACACTGTCTCTTTAAGGTTATGAGTGAAACCCTTATGAAAAAAAAAAACCTCTCTCTCTCCAAATGTCTATCTCTCCTCGGGATGTCATGTGGGGCTGTTAAGACGCGACACCTGTCACAATCACCAGACCTTCCTCATCCCCTCCGGGCCGGAGGAAGCGGCCAAGGTCAAACTCTTTAAAGGAAAGGAAGGGAGAAAGGGGAAAAGAAGTGACTAACGACGGACAGTCACAAAGCATCAGATCTGTCAAGTTCAAGCTGTAAAACCTCTATGGAGTCGGAGTCTGTGTATGCATGTTTGTGCGTGTTTGAGTGAAAATTACACATGGGGGTGACGCCGCGTGTACGTAAAGTATGTTTGCATTGGCGGGTCGTGCCTTGTAACATTTTCTCGGCCATTTGGTCTTAATTAACTTCTGTTTCCCGTGATTCCATCCTACTGGTCTGCACATGTAACATTAATCGGTCATTTTGGTGAGGTTACTCTGTACCCACACGGTGGATTTGAGCCAAGTGGTTTGAAATCCCTGAAATGGAGCTAGAGCAAGGTCAGCGTTCTTAATTTCTGTGGAAACTTCCCGCTAAAATCTTTTCTCGCTTTTAAACAGTTCAATTTGTTGCCTTCTGTTTAATATTGTGGGATGGTAAGGAAAGAGGCCAGGAGACTCCTTAGGACTTGGCCTGTTGGAGGAAGGAGGAAGGAGGGGAGGTAGAGGATGAGGAGGAGGACGGAAGAGCATCTGAAAGCGGTCAAAACCTGGCGTCAGGGTAACGTCTTCCAGCTGGACCTGTTTTGACAGCTGACGGGCGAAGCTTCGCGTTATGAAGAAATTAAAAGATAAATCTCCTCCTTGTCTGACGGAGTGACACGAGGCAAGTGTCCGAAATTTTTGAGGAGCGAACATTTTGAATTCATCTGCAGGAATCTCAGCCTGATCCTTTATGCGACACGGAGGTCGACTATACTGTCGGTCGCTAACTAAAGGCTCTTCCTTCTTTTGACTCACGTTTTCCTCTTCACTCTCTCATCCCCTCCCGCTTCTCCCTCTGACAGAAAAGCCTGCCCAGGCCCAGGCTTTGGTAGATAATGACATCCTCTCCCTGGATTAATTGTGAGGGACACATTAAGCAATGGGGCTGACACTCCCTGTAATTAAACTGTTCACACCGACGAGTTCATACTGGAACACTTTCGTCTTTCTCTCTCTGTCTGCTGCTGGAGCTGTGGGCCTATTTAGAAATGGGATGAGACATTATAGTGGTGTGTTTGTGAGGCAAGTGAGTGCATCACCTGGTGGAATTTAAATGAAAACTGAAAGAGAAGATTTCTTTCTTCTTAGAATTAGAAGGATCAGTTGGCCTGACATTTATTGATATAAAATGGAAGATCACTCCACCTTTTACATAACCTGCATTCAGATACAAGAATATATATATTATGTATTTAAAATTATTTAAATATACCAAAACTTGAAAACAAATAGTTTCTGACAGTCTAAGGTGTCAGAAAACTCACACTCGTAACAAATTTATTTCCTTTGTGGCAGCTAAGCACAGTAAAAACTCCTGAATACATAAATGTCCTCAAATATAAGATGATCTTAACTTTTTTTAAAAAATTCTTTACATTGTACATAATCTCCGAGTCCTGTACACCCAGGTGACTCTGACTATCACCACTCCCGAGGTAGTCTATGCATCAAATGTTACTAAAGAATAGTGAACCATAATATACAGTACTGGGTGGAGTCATGGTGATCAAGAATTTCTACTTAACCACTAACTTTCCCTGAGACACTGGAAATCTTGTGTCATGTGTCCATGCCCTCACATGCCCAGCTCTCTTGAGAAAGCTGCTCTGTGTGGCTCTGTGTATGGACTCCTGTTCGAACCAGCAGGTGCTACACAGAGGTCAAAGAAGAGGCACGTGCATCACAGAGAACAATGCTGGCTGAAAAGAGGGTGCAAGGGACAGACTAGTGGAGAACAGCTCACCTCCCGTACCTCATTTAAGGGTGGGTTCATGGTGAATTTGCACACAAAGCCCTGGAAAGAGCTGCAGCCTTTTTCTTCTTCAAAGATCTGTGCATTGAACGTAGTTCTTTCCGTCACTGAATAAAAGTGGAATGTCATATATTTTGGATTAAATGCAAAGAGTCATTACAGGGAAACCAGTGTGAAAAATTGTGATTTTTGATTCTAAGATATAATTTTAAGGAGGTGTATCTGAGAAAAAAAATCTATTCTGTTTTGACTCTTGCATTACAGAGATGGGTCAGTCTGGATGGTGCGTTTTTTCTTTATTTGTGTCCATAAAATCTTGTATGTGTGAACTCAGATGGAGGTGAGAGTGTGTGTGCATTTGATTTTTATCTGTTTGTTTTTTTTTTTTTACTCTTCTTTTTGTGCCACTGTGCACCGTTTTCACACATTACTGCCCAGCGAAGTCCATGACCTTTTCAGGAACACAGGCATGTAGCCTTTGCAGTCATATCTCATATTGAGCCCCCTAATGCTCTGACTGTGGACGCTGTGCTTGCTGCTACGTCGCTCCTGTCCTTGCCTGCCTGCTTGCTATCGCCTGGGGCCGTTGGGGCCCTCAGCGCTGTCCACCAAAAAAAAAAAAAAAAAACCCATCCGCTGTAATTGAAGAAGCCACTCTAATGTGACATGCACAGAAAAAAGGTTGCGTGCATGCGCCCACACTTACAGATGTGCGTGACGGTAACACACACATGCGCACACATACTGTACTAATGCGCACAGACTTGAATTCACACACATGAAGCTAAGGACTCGAGTGAACACACACACACACACACACACACAAGCAAGCACACTGACCACAGTGCTCTTTGGTAGAGGTTATTGGGGGGTTGGGAGGACTATGGTGACCCCCTCGCTTACACACATTACGCACACACACACACACACAC
>JAOXYL010000055.1:6984588-7003533 GCA_028564955.1 Terapon puta
CTCTCTCTCTCTCTCTCTCTCTCCCCACCTCCCTCCTTCCCCGCTTCTTTTAATCTCTCTCTCTCCTTCAATTATCACAATGTCACCACCACCACTGGGAAAGTTTCCTTTTGGTGAATTAACGGGAAAAGAGCTTTGCAGCGGGTAAGCGGGCGCTCTACTCTGTCATTGTCATAGCGGTGGCTCTGACAAAACAGTTTGCGTACCTGCTTAAGTATTACAGAAATTAACACCTCCCTTCCAGGTACAGTAATCAAGGGGGTGACGGGAGACAATTAATTAGGTCCATCTGCATCACTGCCTTTACATAATTAATGGGGCTCATTACTGAACCGCTAGTATGAGGTGCAGCATGTTGGTGCGCTCACTAGCTTAGAGCAGGAGAGCACTAGAAGCACAAGGAAGTCAAGGGTTTTGTTTGTTTGCTTCACTTCTGTGCAAATTTGCCTCCATGCAACTGCAGCCTCTTGTCAAAATCTGCCAACTTTTGATTGGCTGATCACAACTTTTATTGGCCTCCATGCTAAAACGTTTAACCGTTTGAAAATAATAAAATAAAGTTTCACTGGCAGTTGACTTTGACAGAGTGTTGACTTTGGCTGCAATCTCTGGCATCTCGACATGTCTTGATTTTCTTAGTTATGCTCATTACCACCGACATACGAGGCTGCATGACGGGAGTATGATCATTTTGTGATCATGGGACAGGTGCAAAGCGACAACCTAATCAGTCACACTTCACCAGAGGGACCTAAGTACATTACTTTAAATGTAAGAAATACCACAATCATAATATTCAAACATTTTTTCTTGCTTTTCGAGACAAGAATAGAAGAAGAGACCTGATCTAAAAGGTGTGACATCTGCCACATATGTAAACAGCAGTTGGGAAGCAAAAGTGTGAGGTAAGTCTTAAAGAATTTCAATTATGAAAAATGACATAATTGGTGGGTGAGCTAATGCCCCCTCTCGCTCAGCTGTTATCCACAACACTTGAGGCTAATGATCTCTGACGGAGACTCATTCTTTTTCCTTCCTTCCTGGGATCAAATTAAAGAGCACGCAGGTAGATGGGCCCTTGACTCGCTCACCCTCTCCGCTTAGCCAGTGAGCTCCACTGCTGACATCTCAACCCGAGAGTAATATTTAAACCTTGAAGCAACTCGAATGATCATATGGCGTGGAAAAATCTATAATATAAAGTTAATTGGTGAGAAAGTAAAAATTAGATTATGTTTTATGACTGCCTTGTGAAAATTACAAGTTTGATAATAATAGGCCATTTGCAGGTTGGTTATTGAATGTGGATTCTTTTTTTATTGTTTCAGTGCTGCAGGGAGATACAGCGCCAGAGAGGTTTTGCTGAATCTAAGTTACAGAACAGCATATCCAGAAAACTAGTTTAAACCTAATTGATTATAATCATCTTTCATTTTGTTGACTTTAACATCACCCCCTTTTTTCAGTCTCCCTGTCCAGTACAAACAGCAGTAAAGTCATGATAATACACATGATAGTGGAAAACCACCAATGCTCTGCACACTGTAAATATGTTTCTACCATTAAAGCCAAATTTTATAGCCGGTTCTCTTATGTACTGCATATCTTCAGTTCTATTCAGTGTATTTATGTAAAAATAATGAATAGTCAATTTGTCCCAGTAGCAGTTCTTTTTTAGTTATAGTTAGACTTAAAAAGTGTGCAGGAGTTAATGTGCAGGAAATGTGGAAATTTCTGGCATAAAATGTAACGGCTGGCCAACACGGCACTAACTTGCAAACAGATTTCTAACTTGTTTCTATCAAAGGTTTCCTGACGTATGCACAGTCATGCAACAAATTACTACCTGTGATCCATGCAGCTTAAACACCTCTATAGGGTGCTGCTGAGGAGGTTGTAAAATGACTGCTGCATGTTATAACCCACATTAAGTGCAATATCAGCCTTAAAGACTTTCACTTGTGATCCTCGAAATGATTTGCCATCTCCAGTTTCCCTGTCTGACATGCAGCTGGTATCAAATTAGGCTAAAACAAACGAGAGGTATTTATGATTCCTGTTTGCCCCAGATCTGATTTGTTGTAAATGTCATACCTTATCCTTTTAAGAGTGTAACATTCAATAACTTTCTAAAAGTGGCTCAATATCAGACTGCTGCTGTTCCTGTGAGTGCCTTGTTTTCCTTCTCTTCATCCCTCCTTTCGCTCACTCAGCTAATGAAGGCCTCGTGGCCCACTGTTATTAAAATTACGCCCTTGCCTCTGATATTAATTGGGTCCGTAATAAGGAATGCGTCGGATTCATTATTTAATTGCAAGGGCACATTTGGAATACAGTTTCTGAAATGTATTTTTAATGAAAAACACTACATCCTGACCTAATCATATCAACCTTATTCTATCTAATTAAGGATGCAAAAAATCATTAGAGTTGCAAAATATTAGTTTCAGCTCTGTCGGGCTGCTCCTTTGCTCTCCTTCATGAATATATTTTTTTTCCTGTCTATGATAAATAGTTAATGAGGGAAAAATGACAAAAATTTGCATGTAGGCAAATTAGTCTAATAGGGATATGTCTTTGCTGAGTTAGGAAAGTGACCCTTTTCACAGGAGAAATTGTTACAATAATTATGAAATAATGGCAAGGCCCATCTTATTTTGATGAAAAATGGCTGGCTTGAATAATGTAAAAATCATAAAATGCAATAACCCTAAATTTTCATCATGCTGGAGAATATGTTAACGTGTTCGCATTTTATCAGTTTAATAACGGCAAATTGGGGACAATATGAAGTATGCTGTAATTGTTGCTGTGGAGGAAGATATGCAGTAATGCAAGGATGATTTAGCAGTGCCACCACAGCAAGAGGCCATCAGCGGCTAAATGAAGCATTTTCTTAATCACAAACTTTGGGGGTGTAATTTCTTTCAAAGTCTCCAAACATTGGGAGGTTCAATTTTCTCCCAATAAACAGGTCCATCACCATCCCATTAGCAGTAGTGTAGTCACCTCTTGGAGTCCGGGTTGCATTTCATTAAGGTTTACAAGACAGGTGTGAAGAAAAAAAGGAAAAACAGCAGTTTAATACTTTATGTGTGTAGTAAGTTAAGCATAACACATTGTGTGAGCTTAATATTAAACTGTAAGATGGTTTCAAGTAAGATTACTGCCCCCTCTTCAAGTAGCAACAGTATAAACAATATTCATCATCTTCTGTCTTTTTCATGGGCTCAGTTTTGAAAAGAATCTTGATCACCTACTGATAAAATGATAATTGTAGCATTATTATATTATGATTTCTATGATGGCAGATAGTGCTCAGTAAGGCAGATCAAGACTGTTAAAAACTAACCTGCACAGACGCTAATGAACTGCAACCATTATTCCCATTAGTGTGACAAGTGTGACACATTCCAAGACATACAATCCTGTATTTATTAATGGTAATCATGTGTTTATCAGCTGAAAACTGTCAATCACCACTGCAGAATTGTCTGTGAAATGTCTCTAATTGTGTTTGTAAAGATGAGGGCTGCCTCCACTCACACTGAGGGGAAAAGAGCTTCAAGTGTAGTCTCATTTGTCAACGCAGGATTTTACAAAGGAAGTGGATTTTCTAGTGATTAGAATTTCACTGTCACATAAATATTAAATAGCATGACCCTTGCAAAACATATTTTGGATTAGTCAAGCCTGTTTCAACTCCCCTGAAAGACAAAATGATGCATTATTTCTTAACAGCCAGTCCATCTTTCAACAGAAAACCGAGGATCAGCTGTAGTCTCTGGCTCCATTTTACCCCTTCACAGCCGTGTGAACTTGTGCAAGCAAGGAGCAGGAGAGTTAATGAACACAGCGGACACCGAGCGATGTGTGCCACTAACAAATCCTACAGAATAAATTAAAGGGGCCTGCAGTTTGATCGCTGTGTTCCATTTCCCTTATCTCAACAAGTCACATTTTCAATCACTATGCAAAGATTTTACATCGGGTGTAGGCTCGGTGCTAATACACTGCCCTTCCCTGTGTCATCACCATCGACCTATGCTGGGCTGTCAAACATGCGACAGTCTAGCAATAGCAATTTCATGGGGACATGCATTTATGCAAACTGGAATCCTGCATTCCCCATGACACTGAGTTGTCCACATTAAGAGAGTGCCCAGTGCAGCATATGCATTTGCACCCCAGAATGTGTGTTGATTGAGCAGTCTTTCTTTAATGAAATATCTTCGGAAATTGGTTTCCACAGACTAATCAGGCAGCCCGCTAGCTGGGTTTCTGTTTTGGTAATTATCTTGTACTAATTAGAATGAAGCTAAAGACCTCTGAGATGAATTCTCAGCTTTCTGAAATGTAACTAAAGAAATTGTAATGATATGAAATGAGTCTATTCTATACATCCTCTCGGACGTAATATCTGCGTTAAAGTGACCAAAATGGATGAGCTATTGATGAACAGTGTGATACCGTCATGGCTGCCGCTGAATGCTTTCTGCAGTATCACACTCGCCGTGCCACAGCCAGTCTTTCCTTTAGAGCTGCAACATGGTAGAGACCTCCCTGGGTAACAAACAGCCAAGTGTGATTCCTCGTCTACACACAGACCAATCAAACAAATTACTATCAGTGACCTTTCGCCTCATTCTCTCGTTAACAAAACATCCATTAGCCCAATTAATCTCAGAGGGTTTGAGGGGGAGAGCGTTGTCTCGAGAGGACTGCCGGGCTGGAGTGTGGTGAGATGCCTACCTTACGCCTCTCCCCATTGAAGCCCCTCCACTGCTCCGCCTTCTTGACGATGTAGCTCAGCTCCTGATTGGACAGCTCCAGGTCCTGCGGCAGGAAGTACGCGCCCTCCTTGGCGGTGAGCCGCTGAAAGACGTCCAGCATGCGGCCGTCGTTGTGGAATCTGGAAGGTGCGGCGCGAGGGAGAGGAAGTGAGGAGAGCGGGGGAAGTGGTAGCAGGGCTGACGCCATACTGAATCACTGTCTTTGCCCCGCAAAGGTCACGTGGGGTCAAATGTCAAAGCAAGGAAAATCTTTGCCTTGTGTCAGAGATGATAACTGCGGATAAGTAGCTCTGTGGCCACCCCTATGTCAAACAGCGTCATGTCGTCTTTTTTTTTTACTGTCATATTGGCTGGCTTTTATAGAACAGGTCAAATCACAATGATCCCGGCTCGCTGGAAGAGCGCATGAATCTTCTATTGATTACACAAAGCATGTTTGTAACACTCTATAAAAGTATAATACATCAATTCAGACACAATGAAAGAGCAAGAGGAATCAAACAAATTGGCCTGTGAGTGGGAAGCACTTTGTTAACACAAGCCGACTGTAGCCGCGTCTGCGTTTCTGGCTGTGTGTCTGCGTGGTTGTACATCTGTTAATGTGTGGGAGTCAGATCCTGGGATCCTCTTCGGTGTTAATGCTGAACTTCAAAGATGGCAGATGCAGCGGACGTGCTGGTTGCAGATGTGTCTGGAGAGACGGGCCTGAGTCACAAGAAAACGTTCGGCGCAGCAGAAGGCATATTGATTCATACCTCCAGATGAGCGCGCAGCACCAAAGTGTTTGTTTTTCTTTTGCCACAGAAGGGTGCATGCAGCCAACCCCTAAAAAGAATCACCATGTCTGTAAACAAATGCCTTGGCTGACCATCAAAACCAGAAGACCTTGTGCCCTTCCATAGAGATTCTAGTCTGTCAGAGGGTAATCAACTCTCAAATAAAACCGACATCAAGGAGGCCGGGATTTATACAAGAAGCTGGTACGGGGCTTTGAACTCAGCATCATTCCCCATCGCTCTTGGGAGCGGGATGTTTGTAGAATCTTGACCTCAGACACAGGAATAGCATGCATTCATTTTCATCCTACACTTGAATTGTGCTTCTCATTCATTTATGCGGAGGATCTCTTGGAGGAATTCACCGTCTTTGTATCTTTGTGCTTCAAAACAGCCTCATTTCCTTGGTGTTGGAAGTGCCCTGAATGTAAGTATGTGTTACTTATATCTGGGGTACGACTCGGATGATAAGGCTCTCATCGACTCTTCCTCTGCGTAGGGGTCACCTTAAGGACATATGTTAGGTTACTGAATACATTTTGAATACTCATGACAGCATGTCTGTGGAGGATAAATAAGGGAGGGTATTTTGTGTGAAATGCAAAATACTCCACTTTATATTGTCTAGACTATAATTATTTCAACTATTAGCATTTGTCGATTCATAGGCTTTCAATGTATTTAGAATTTAAATCTTTAGCTGAATTTCAAGAATTATGTAATTTTTTTCTTTCATGACTGAAATTATTGATCATGCTACTTTTTTATTGCCAAACAGTAGAAGAGCCTCCTACCTCCCAATCTCATACCAATACACACATACAAATTAAAAGCAAATCAGTTTATCCTTCGAGAAGAGGATCAATTAGTGATCTGGCTCTGTCTATGGAGTCTCACCACCCCTCTTGTAACTGTGCTCCATATCTACATATGGGTTAGCAAGTTGTGTACTGAATAATCTCCCACTCAGAAACCCAAACACACACACACACATACACACACACACACAGAAGGGAGTCATTTTTGAGTCTTGAACCCTGCAATCATTTGGATGTAACTGCACCGCTATTAATGTAACATCACTCTTTGCGGTGTTTATGAAGTTTCAAAGAGGACAGAGGTGTAGGACACGTCACTAATGTGTAGTTTTTGCAGGCAGTGAATAAAGGCTGCCTAAAATGTAATTAAAAAAGGATAACAGTCCATTCTATCTATACATATAGCCCGAGGCATTTTTTTAGAAATAGGTCACGCTCTATGTCAGAGCCCCTTCCTTGCAGCCAATAGGAAACTGTAACCCATAAAATTATCAGCCTTGCTTCAGCCTCGTGGCCTACATTCAATACAAACCCGTGTGGCGGTTGAGTGGCAGAAGTCATTATTCCCGGCTGCTGTTTTAATATTGTCCATTTAGCTGGAGCCTGATAAGCGTCCCGCTTACTGAAATTAGATGGCACCCTCTCCTCGGCCGCCAATCTCAAACTGATTAATTCAATAAGGGTTTTCTTACATTTTGAGCCGTTAATGGAATTTGGTCGTATATGAGGGTGGGAGAACACACCTTGGATGAATACTGAGTTACATTATTCAGTAATTTATCACCCGCCCTTCTACTTTTTTACTTTCTTGCTGCAAGAAATGATGTCCTTCTATTATTCAAAAAGTGCAGTAGTCATCTTTTAAGCTGGAAATTTGGAATACGTTAAAGTCCACCCTCCCATTTCAGCAGGGTGTCAGACATCTGTCATTTTCTAAAAGCTGTGGCAATGTTTGATTTAACAATTAGGCATTAGCCTTCTTAAACGTTTGCTCTTCATGTCTTGTTTTTCCTGTTCATCCCCCCTAATCAGGAAGCCTTTAATATCTCTACAAATGACATAAAGCATCAGTATAAGAATTCAGTCTGAGATGCTGAAACATAACATGGACCGAGCTGGTGAATGCTTCAGCATGGGCAACCTCAATCTGCAAGACAGTACTTTAAAATAGAGTATGTGTTCACCACCATGTATATGCAGCCCTTTTCAGTATGTATGAAACCTGCAATGATACCAACCATGCAAAACATTCAGTCTAATCGGATAATGGGAGGGGGTTACATGTTCATGCTATATCAAAACACATCAAACTTTTGAATTAGAAATGCTTGCGATTTTCCAACCAATTACAGTATAGTATGTTCAAAAATGGCAACTGTGTGGTGCGTGTTTGAGTTTCTGCTTTTGGGCTTGATAACTGTGTGTGTGTGTAGATGTGTGAGGTTGATGCATAACTGCATAAGTAATCCCATGCGACTATAAAATCAAAATGGATTAGATCACCATTTGTTTTCATTTTCTGTTGTTTTTTGTGCTTTTATGGGGACAGAGAAGGGAAGAAAATGGTGGATGGGGTGCAACATGGCACGAGGCTGCGGGGGCGGAAGGTTCAGAGTTATTTCTGAACGGGTGCTTGAGAATAGTAGTAGGCCGGTGAGGGTGGTGAGTGCTTCAGATAGGCTCTTCCTCTCCATTGGCAGACTATCCCTACAGGCCACGCCAATTCAAAAATACCCAAATGATAAATCAGCTACGAGGGAGGTCAGGCACACAACTTAGAGTCAGGGGTGAGCGAGGAATACAGAATAATTAAAAGGACCTAGATCTACTGGAACCAGAATCAGTTGTGTTTAAGGGAGCATGGATGCAGCGCTGGGTGTTGCCTCAGTGATGCAACATTCTTAATTCTGACTTGCACTGATATGAAACTACTTTCATTCAGTGAGACAGATTAAATGCATTTAATTTTTCTCCAGACTTCTGGAGGAAAATTAAATGCATTCAATCTGACTCATAAAAAGTAACTTTATTGTCATTTACGGTGCCCTAAGGACAAGATCATAACTAATTTTTAGCTTGAAAATATGGACTTGACTTAACAGTAAGTCTGAGGGTAAAAACAAGCTGCTAATAATTATACCATTTGTCAAAATATCTTGAACATTAAAGTAGTCTGACAACCCACTGACAACTGTATAACATTGATATATTGATATACAAGATATATATACTTGATCTCGAGGATAAGAAAAAGAAAACTCTGCACAGGCTAAATACAAATGCATACAAATATATTCAAAGTTAGGATGAGAGATTTGAATAAGAATCATCTCACCGGAGCAGGTAAATGGAGAGGATGGTGATGGAGAGCAGGGACAGGACCGCGTACAGGAAGAGAGTGATGATCACGCCCGCTGCACCCGATTGGTCAGCTCGGTAGAAGTGCCAGTAAAGCTTGGCTGAGTCGCCCACCGGTGTGTCTGGGCTGTAGGCGAGGCGCTGAGGAGATAGAGATCGAAGGGAAAGGGGTGAAAAAAAGGCAAATGTGTGGCTAAATATAAGACATTTGCAATATGAGGAAGCTTTTGTCAGGGGCAGAGATTGATCAAAGGAAGATCTCATGATGGCTCACACACCTGTCAGCTAGTGTTCCCCTCACTCTACATGTGCTGGTCTTTAAAATCATAACTATAACAAAGGTGTGGATTGATGTCTCATGAGTTCGTTCAAAATGTAAAGAGTTATGTGATTGAGACATAACAGCCACAGTGCCATTTAATTAGGATTCGATTTAGACGTCACCTCTGGCCAAGTGATTCACAACTGTGAACAGTCCACACCATTTTAGCCTTGTTCGCTTACAAAATCCAACCCTCTACCAAAAAAGACACCCATCTAACCTTGCACATTTTCTTTATCGCTCGCTCCCCTCCCCCCCATTTTTGTAATCTAAAGTCACTTTGCCAAGATAAAGTGAACTCCTATTTAAAGTGCACAAGTGTCCAAGTTATTTTTAAGTGACTTACCCCGAGGACGGCGTCCACTGCAAAGACTGCCAGGGGGTCGAGGACTGTCCACACTCCCTGAGCCATGATAAACTTTGACGTGAAGGAAGGGAGTGAGCCAAATATCTGTTGACAGCCCCATCTGATCAGAACCAGCAGGAACGTTACTGCGTTCAAGGTCAGGGGACCCACCACCACCATCGCCAGCTCCTCCCGGGTGTGGAGCAAAGAACTCTGGTACATGAGGTCCACCGTGTGTGCGTGGAACTGGAATCTGGCGGAAGGGGAAAGAAAGGCGACCGATGAGCGTGCGCTTAGGCTACAGTGTGAAGTGTGTGCATGTGTCAATATGAGTGTAGTGTATTTGTGTTTCTGATGCTTTGCAGCTCAAGGGCAGCCGGTCCCAGCAATTCACACACTGCGTTATATTGTTGTGGTTGATTCAATCATATTTAATTAGTCTGACGGCAATTAGCATTATAATTGGCTGTTTTACTGGTGTGTGTGTTGCCCTGTTGGTCACTTGCTCGATTCAATTTTGAATTAAAGTAAAATACCTTAAAAAATACGTATTAAAATCGAACCGACAGGAGCTACAAGTAACATTATTACCACCTGTGCTGGTACTTGAGGGGGCTTTTCTCAGACCCCCACCCGTTGGAAGTTAGACTCCCCATTTACCACAAGCCTCATGAGTTTCTTAATCTTCCCATCAGTCAGGAGGAGGTAGAGCCAGTGGTGGGAGAGGAGAGGTCCAGATTTTGCTCATTAATTTCCATCTGATTTGCTCCACGAGTCGAGCGTCTCTCAGATTCTGTCCATTAATCTGACAGTGGAGGTCCATGGGTGTTTTATCTGATGCAAATCTCCCCACACACAGATTCAATCCTCCAAAAGTTCCTTTCGACCACAGTGATTACCTCACCGAATGACCAGGTTGAGACAGAGGACTTTGAGGTTATTTCTAACACCGTAGGCTTGTATTTTCCAGATAAATTACACTGGTAAATCTCATTCCAAGAATGACAGGGGGATATTTCATTTATAGTGAATCTTGATATGATACGATAAAACTTTCCAGTTCAATAAATTGTAACAGCGTTTTGACATTGGCGGCATCGTTCCATATCAAACATTGGCGGTGGCAGCATCATTCCATCTTCAATCAAATTTGGTGTCTCTTCAGATGTGATGGATTGAAATCTGAACTGTATATTTGTGGTCCTTTTGTAATGGCAATTTAGCATGTGCAGTGATGTTGCCAGGCAATGTGGATCTTGATCAGTGGTAGAAATTATATTTACTTGTGCTAAAACTTGTAAAACTTATGTGAGTATTTTCACTTTATGCTCCTTTATGCTCCACTATGTTTCAGAAATATTGTACATTTCTACTGGCTCTATTTATTTGAAAGCTATAGTTACTGTTCATTTAGCAGATTAGATTTGAAAAATGACCATATGAGACACTATGTATTATACATTATATTGTGATAAATCGCACTTTATTGCCCAGCAAATCAAATGTAACTAAGGCAGGTACAAAAATGCTGCTTACACACTAAAGCAACAGCAGTCCAGTAATATAATACTGTTATGCAGCAGTACATAATGAACTTTTTTTTTTTAATTTAAGTAAAACATATGTAATAGTTGTATCAGTGGATAAAAAAAAACAATTAATAAAAAAAAGGAAGAAAGGAAGCAAGTCGTAGGTGACTGAGGCAACATTGGGGCTTGAGACTCTGGGGCACACTTTGCTGTGCTTTGCTCATGTCCAAGTGTGGATTATGGGCAAGGCGGAGGCAAAGAGAGATGGGGAGCAAGAGAAGGAGGAAAGAGAGGGAGATGAAAACAAGAGGGGAGGGAGGCCTGTCATCACACTGGCCACTCTGACTGCCACTTGGTCTCTCTCTCCCTCTCGCTCTCTTGCTCTCTCTCACTGGGCACCACCAGCTCTGGACATTGCATGGAGAGAGAAATGCTCGGAGGGAGAGCAGCAGATTCGGACATGTGGAAGTTGTCATCCGACGTTGACCCCCTCTGTTTTCGCATTTTTGTTTTTTCACCTCCTATCCACCCCCTCAGTCCAACCTTTTTCCTTTTTTTTTTTTTTTTTATTCAGACACACTTTTTTTTCCTCCCTCAGCCCGCTTCTATCACTTTCCATGATTTAACACGTGATGTTTGCACCCCCATGTTACTGTAATAAAAACCTGCTTGTCTGCATGTTTGCAGCCAGCTTGTTTTATTGTGATGAATTAAATCAGCACCATATGCCATTGAGATGTGATTTAACAGTTCTGTGGTATCTTATTGCTGTTTATTATCAATGCTGTGCACCAAATAATAACAATAAATTCCTTCCAAATAATGTAGCCTTTTGGGACCTAAAGCCGTGTGGTGAAATCAACAAACTCCCCCAGCAATGGTTTGTTAATATTGAGAGAGTCTTGTTAAAATGTTAATGGGGGGATTCCAAACAGATGATTTGGGCGTATCCTATGTGTGTGTGTGTGTGTGTGCGTGTGTGTGTGTCTGCGTGCGTGCATGTTTGCCAACACGCGCACTCCGATTCACTGCACATCCTCTTTTCCTTACGCCCTCCACCTCCCATTTTACAACAACAGCATTTTGCATGTATGCGTTTCTGAGCTTGCATACATGCCCGTTGTGTTGCCTGTGAGTGTGTGTGTATGTGCATGGGTTTGAATAATCTATGCATGTATCTGGCCCCCATGTCAGCAGTGATGCATGTGCTCAAAAAGTGTCTATGTAGTTCTGTTTTCTATGTGTGTATGTGCATCCACATACCCCCCCTCACCCTCTTCCCGTACCCATATGTGTGAGTGTGTGTGCGTTCAGGGCGATATCAAAGGAAGCAAACTCACTTGTTGACAGGAACTGCTATGGCCTGGAGGTAGAGCCATTGGCTGCAGTAATGCAGGTAGAGCCTCACAAACCACATCAAAGCCAGCAGCAGCATAATGAGGCCGAGCTGCCGAACGGAGCCACGCCAGCTACTATGCGGCTGTTGTTGCCGCGGCAACGGCAGGCCCAGCTCGGACGGCAGCATGCGGAGGGCCAGGCGGGCTCGGGTGGACAGGCGCGAGGGGCGGGAGCCAGATCCAGTCAGTGCTGACCTGTTTTTAGGCAGAGAATTAGACACAACATACATGATAAGTTGGATTTTTTTTCTTTTTTTTTCTCCTATAATAAAATAATTATTTAGTCAAATAGACTTTCACTCAATTAATAGACATGAGTGTCATCTTTAATCTGTCAGATATCTTAGAACTATGCGTTTTTTAAAAGTTCATTTTATATTTTAGCTAGGAGGTTTGAACAGTTTGTGCAAAGGGAAACGGTATCAGTAAAGATCATTTATACAACAACATGTACACTGTATTGATTTTAATTGGACCCCAGCAGTTACAAATATAAACATGAGCTACTGCACTACATCTAATTGCCAGTATGTTAGGATTCGCAGTGCAAAAACATTCTTTTATGTATTTGATATCATTAGGTGCATGCAGTAAATTACAGGTTTTTGAATGCTGCGTTTCCATAATGTGTTATTCAAAGTGACACACATTCTCACATGTACACAAATGTATTCGCACGCACACACACACACACACACACACACACACACACACACACACACTGACACACACAAACAGATAGGAATCCCTTCCAGCAGTGCTCAGCTTCCCTCAGCACCTCTGCCTCCTCTGTGCCGCCCTTTGTCAGACCTGCTCAACTATTCCCTTTCATATAGAGGGCACAGATGGAACAGTGGAGGCGAGAGGAGAGGAGAGGAAAGGAAAATTCAAAATCTGTGGGCTTGTAGCACCCAAGCGTAAAAAAAAATGCACCATACACACCATATTGCATTGTAACACTGGACAGCGTGTGTCTGTGTTTATAGCAAATGAGTATACATAGCTACCGCGCATAGACATCCATACATTATAGCTTGAAGTTGTCAACACGAGCAGACACTGATGACCCCTATCGTCTGGCTGACAGTAAGTAGACCAAGGCTAAAGTAAGTGTATACCATACAGCTACGCTTAGCATCACAGAGTGTGACTTAAGGCCTTTGCCTGTGGACATCCCTGTGTCTCACCACTGTGTCCCAGAGCACAGTTGGAATTCACTTTGTAGCATGTATCTAGGGAAAATGATCCACTGCCTAAAGTGGAAAAATGCGAACAAAAAAACCCAGAATCAATTGTATTCTCCCCCCTCCCACCCCCTCACCAAATAATTAGGCTAGACTTACATCAAAATGCAGCATTGTGTTTTCTCCTGCTTGTATTGCTGCTGAAATGTGAACCGTCACACAGTTGCATTTAAAGCAAAAAGAGATCCTCTTTGCCGTTCCTCTGAGGTGGGCACACTCTCTGAAGTGTTAAATTATTTGAAGTTATCAGGTTCCTTGGTGGGTGAGCACAAGAGCGGCGGTGTACCGTACGGCACACGTGGGAGAACTCGAGATTCATTCAGAAAACGCTCAGTCAACAGTTTGGGCCGATAAATATTCATGGCGTTGGCTGAAATAAACTTGAGCAGAGAGGATAAACATCTGTCATACAAGTCGATTATAGGTCAGTACAGCACGTACATAGCATATATACCGTATATTTTGTGTTTGAGGTCAGTCACATGCTGCACATATCGGATAATACTGTATATTCAGTACTGATGCTGGAAGAATTACATTGCACCCATTTCTGTTTCATGGCATGTAAATTAAATCATCTGAAGGTACTGATTACTGTTGTACTCTACTATTACATGACAGTCTGTTGTTCAAGTTTTTTATAGTGTGCCACCCCCTGCATATTACTAAATGACAAATTTTCGAGTCACTTAATGACTAAATCCTGTATATTTTCCTGATTTTATGAGAGTACTATTGGCTTTTCAAGTCACTGCATCAAAATGCAAATTTTGCCGTAACAGAGTGATACTGAAAACTGTGCAATTCCCACGTGTGTCTCTAAAAGATTTTGAGGCGTAACACATGCAGAAAGATGATGATCTACGAGCAAAAGTGTGTCTCTGTTCCTTTATTATGATTTCGACAGAGGCCTTTCCCTTCCGTTCTAAGCTTTATCACGACTCGCCTTACTGTGCTAAATAAAACTGCTTTCCACCCGTCTGCAAAAGTGGAATTACAGAGTAGACAAAAAAGCAGTGTGTCACAGACACAGGCAAGATGCTACCCTGTCAAGTGACATTAAACGAAAACAGCAAACACAACCTGACGCCCATCTTTCATATAATGAAGATATTGATGATGCATGAAAGAGGAGTATTTTTAGACGTCTTCATGTAGCGGCCTCTTCCAAAGGAAACTGGTAACATGATGTGAAATCTGTTATCACCACTGAATTGATTTCATTATGGCACCTCCAATTACAAAAGTACAATACAGAAAAAGAGGGAAAGGCAGGGGGTGGAGGTGTGGGCTTTTTATCTTGCAGGAACGAAGGATGTTTCATTCCAATATCACAGCTTGTCCCCTGAACGACTGATAGCATGTGGCGTAGCGGCCCAGAGATGAAACGAACCATTTCAACAGGCATGCACTGGCACATAATACTATATTTTAATTGTAGTTTATGTGATTCTGTGAAATCTGGGCCAGAAGCTGTTCCTTCATTATCTTAGTTTTGATATGTTTGTTGTTCATTCCCATGTCATCAAACCACATTGCAAAAGGGCTCATCATCCTCCTTAAACCTTGCCACAGAATGCCAACACTTGTAAATCAGATTTAACTAGCATGCATCTGTCAAGCATATTGGAGTAAGATCCATCTCCTGGACTGGTTTTTCCCAGGCTGTGTCCCTTAATGTTGACGGCATGACAACAAACAGGAGCTGTGCTCTTAAAAATAGCACAAAGTGAATAGCAAGTACAGACAAGTATTAAACCTTTAAGACAGCATCGGTAATGAGAGATGGAGGCGCTGAGGGAGGAGAGGAGTACAGTGGGGTGTTACATTTTAAAGAGCAGATTTATGGTGAGAAGGCTCCGGGGCCGGGGAGAGTGAAGGTAACCCTCAGAATCCCTTTGCGTTGTCCTGATGGTTTAAACCCTCCAGTCTAAGGCCACTTAAAGTATTGGACTTATCCCTTTATTTTGAGGATTAAGTTATTTTCTGTCACTTTCTTATTTAGGCCACCGGCATTGTTTATAAATGCACTAAAACCACACATCTTTCCCCACATAGTCGAAGAACGGTTTGCTGTTGGGGAAATAGAGAGAGCAAAGATACAGTGTGAAAAGAGACTTAAAAGATTGACAGATAACGTGATTGTTTTCTTAGTGGCCCAGATGCACAAGCGTTGTGGTGATTATGGAAGTGTGATTATCTTAGGTGTCGAGAGATAGGGCTGGAGATACCACGTCTTTGTTTACATTTCATTTCTGAAGAATGCTGATAATGCATTTGTTTTGCATCGTGACAGTATCTGTCATCTGTCCTCTGTGCGCTGCACAACCGGTTCCTTTCTGAGGCTTTATTAAGGCTTTTTATGCCGTTAAAAAAAAAGAGTGCTGAACTCAGTTTGCAACTTTTAAACAAATGTATATGTATGGCAGAAGGCATTGCATGTGAACATCCAAATGTCAAGACCAGACTTAACTTGTTCAGACAAAGGGGGCTTTTGTTCAAGCCAATAAAGAGTGTGTAAGCCAAACCCAAAACAAACATCTCTATATTTCATCATGTCTTAGAGCTCAGTGCAGTGGCTGCCTGTGTATGTACATGTATGTATATTTCCATACATTTACACATATGAGATACAGTACACAAGTTCTTGTGTAAGGACAATGTGTGTCTCTATTAATTATGTGCTGTGTAAACATGGATAAATGTACATACTGTATATATGCCAATCCAAGTTTACATCATGTACAGATGCTATGGTAATTGCCTGTTTACTGCATTTGCTCAGAAGCACATATGATTACGTAATGACTGGCACATAAGCAGGGCTTTGCACAGGTGGGGCAAATATAATGCAGGAAGCTATGAAACCCTCACAAAGTGGAAATCACAAAGAGACCTGCTCCCACAAGATGTATTAAATGATAATCATTGGTTGCTAAGCTGGTATCGTTTTCCAAAGCACCTTGAATGTGTGTGTGTGCATAAAAACAAGTTGAACAGAGCAACTCTATATGCCTGCAAGGCTTTTAGATAATTGAGTCATTTTATATCATCTTGAGAGAAGTTTTATTTATACCGAAAAAAATCACACACAAAAAAAAATTGCTTCAGATTTAACTTTCTTTCTTGCTCACCCTACCATCTTTTTTTAAAAAAGAAAAATTCCAGGAACAATTACCTTACCATTTGGGGGCTTTATAAGCACTGTTTTTTTTTGTTTTTTTAAAGAGACCCTGGCAAAGCGAGAATACACATAAATTAGTTTCATTGACAAAATGGGAGCACAGTGGCAGGTATTTGGGGTGTAGTTAAAAGAGAATTATGGAAGAGTGACTCAGCTGCAGAACTGGAGTCCATCATCATATAATTAAAATAGTATAACAATGCACCACCAAATTATCAGAATTATTTGCAGCTGACAGGGAGTAGAGGAGAGCATAATCAAAAGCAGTGAAAAAAAAATGTTCCACTTAATTAGGAATCCATGTTTGACTAATAGTTGGCTGCTCATTTTTACAATGTGAGGGAGGTACTCACATGCAGGCGAGCATATAAGGGCAATGGAAAAGGCCACAAGTGCTCGGTGCTGTTGATCAATGGATGAAATCCAATGCTGTTGATAGCAAGTCGATAGAAAATGTTGCACTGGCGATTATTACAGATTCATGTGAAACAGAGCGGCAGGCTGTGAAGGAACATTCATATCATCATGGTGCTCAGTAAGAGTAGGATGTGGAACTCCTACTTGGGGTTATGAATTCTGGCAGATGACTTATTCAGAAAATGACCATTAAACTGATCTGTCTGAAGAAATTCAAATGACGTCTCTTTAATTTCAGTGGTCAGTGCATTTTTTTAAAAAACATTACAGGTGTTGCTGGCTCAATGGCTTTCCTGCTGAAAATAGCTTCCTACAGTCTCCGCAGGTTGATTAGCAACCTTACGGTGGAGGACGTATAGAGGTGCTCGTAGGTGGATTTTGTTACCTTTGGACAGATAAGTAGTTTATTAATGACCACACAGATGTAAAAATGGTATTGATATTTTCATCAAACTAATGGCAAGGGGACTTTCTAAAATGTCAGTCTATTGTTTTTACACACTATAAACAAATAAACACTTCCACTGGGTATCAACAAGCTAATGTCCCATCCCTCCTCCACCTCATCCAACAGAGAAGACAAAGAAAAAATGATGAAACTCTAAACTGAAACGTTCGGCTATGACTAGTCCGTTCTCATATTACACCACCGGCATGGCTGTGAATTTCTCCCGTACACAAATATTCTTTGTTCAGTGGCAAACCTCTAAAGCTACTGGCCAAAGAACCATTCATGAACACTGATTTAATGACTGATAATCCAGCTTTGTGACTGCTACACTGGGCAAACATCCCTCCTGCAAAAATGTGTTTTGGCCTCCCCAAACACCTTGGAATAGTTTAGATATATACATGAGGTAGCCGTTTCATTGCCATGCAACATGTGGCGTTTTTATGGAGCGCCTGACTTAGCACGAGAGGGGATTAAAACATGGAAATGGCAGGTCCCTTGGTGCGCCATAAATGTGGGTGGAAACATTTCAAATGCAGATGCACCTGGGATCAACAAACACACAGGGACTTCCCAGGCCCTTGTTACACTTTTAGCTACTAGAGCTACCACCGCAGTCCTCAACAATGAAGAACAGGTTGTTTTCCTCGCTGTAAACTTTTTTTGGAGGGCTGGAGTTAGAGAATACTCAAAACATGGCGCCAGTGGATGTGTAATACATCGGATGATTAATGCAGGACAAATAATAAATGAGATCTATCCATTCATCAATTTGGGTGAGGCGTGCAGGGAGGAGCGCTGCGGAGGCTGAGTATGGGCCTCCTGAGAGTTGCATCAGTATTTAAATGGATTTCACTTCTCTGACCTTGCCTCATAACTGCAGGACATTGTCACCAGAGAGATAGAGACAGGGAGCGAATGAGGGAAGGATGGAGAGGAAAGATGGAGAAAATTAGAGGCAGAGAAAGTGAGATAAAGACAGAATTAATGGGAGAGAGGAAATAATTATGAGCCAGAGAGACGGAGTGCGCATACTATGTGTGTATGCAGAGAGCAATTAAGTGGGCGATGGACAAAAGAAAAAAGAAAGCAAGAAAAAAAAAGAAGGTTTTCTGTGCCAAGACATGACCTGAAATGCCACTTAGCTTCATGAAGCAGAGCAGGCACCAGCAGAGTCACTCTTCCTCTGTTTGTTTCAACAGGATGTGACTAGACTGTCCTTTTTTCTCATATTTCCTAGAACCACTCTGTTCATTTGCCTTTTTGCTTTTTCACTGAAAGGCATCTTAAAATATATTTTGAATGCTAAG
>JAOXYL010000055.1:7007066-7022833 GCA_028564955.1 Terapon puta
ATATATATATATATATATATATATATATATATATATATATATATATATATATATATATATATATATATACACACATTTATATTTATATACATTTATTTATGAGAGAAAGAGTCTGAATAAATGAGGTGATAATGTTTTTTGGGAGGGGTGTATTATTGTTCATTCTGACTGCCCCTTGACACTTTGATGTCATTACATGGATAAACTGTTCATTCCTGATCTGAAATTATGTATTTATTTTTCTAATCTTAACATCTCAACATAAAGACCTTGATTTACACCTGCAGTGTAAAATGTTCCTGACTGTGACGCTCTGGAGATGAATGCATTGTGTTAAAGATTTTGTCGCGATTCTCAGAACATCCCAACTGAAGAATCTTACTGATTCTAAGTGCTTACTTAATAATGCATGAGCATCTGATTTGCACATTTGTGCCGGGACGCCCTATAAAAATCTCAATGAGTTCAGTCTCTTGTGGCTCAATAGATGGCAGTAATATCCCTCAATCACTGCAGTATGAATCCTCATCCCCACATAAAATGCATGTATACACAGACATCTGTGCGCAAACATAGTGCGCACAGACGCAGTCGAGAAATGATGTACACATAAACACACTCCCACGCACATGCACAGACGCATATAAACACACAAAAAGACACAAACGTAGCTCTCAAAATGCCAGAAGAGATGGAGATGACATCATTATGGCAAATAAGAAAAAAAAATCAGCAAACAATCCCTTTCGTCTTCGTCTCCATCAGTCCTCAGGTGATGTGGAGAAGCCCAGGATAAGTCAAACAGCACAGTGGGAGAGATGGGTGAGGGTATGACTTTGAGAGTGCAATGTCTTTAACTTCATTGTGAAAGCCAACACTGGCACCGTATCTTTTCTAATGCTCTGATTAGGCGAGGGCAAAGAAGCAGCCCTTAGCTCAGAGATACTGTAATGTGTGTGCTTGTAAAGATGAAATCAATAGCGGCAGCACCTTCACAGGGCATCAGGGAACCGCCAGGGCTCCAGCTCAATACAATCCGTACCTATAACTGACAGAAATGTCTCCTCTCACAGAGCCCGGCGACTGCTCAGAGGTAAAAAGCGGCACTATGAATAATCGTGAAAACCATTTAATTGTGTCCCTTTGTGCGCTGCCTGCCTGGGTTCTGTGTTCGTTTTGTATTCACTCTCCCTCAAGATAGTCCCTGTGTCGTCATTTGTTGGCAGGATACGCTGGTAATCATTTGAATTCCCCCAGTATGTTCAGAAGATGTCAGGGAGTAGTCTCTGATCTTGTTTAATATGTGACCAGCAGCTATAAATTACCAACTCCCAGAAATGAGGAAACATGGGTACTTTTAAATCTCCAGGGAGAGCTCTCTTTCTGTCTCTCCCGCACACATAGGCTCCCTCTCTCTGTCTCTCTCTGCCCCCCCAGTGTAGTCGTGTGTGTGGTAATCCCCTCCCCTTAATTTAGTTGACGTTCAAATAAAAACAAATACCTGTGACTTTTCTGTTGAAATAAGCAATTTTGCTTTTAGCCTATTTTGATGCTCCATGGGCATACGGCGCCCGCACCTTGTTGCTTTTAACACATTTGGCCGAGCTGTTTGAAATTCAGTGCTTCCTGCGTTGTTTATATTTCATACATCCCCGTTTTCTCATTAAAATCAAATGCTGTGAGCCACGGTGAGGAGGAAAACAAATTTTTTCCAAACCTCCTTTGTTGAATTTAGTTGTGCAGAGGGGTAGGAAACCACATGGTGACATAATGGGTGTAGGTTGAGCAACGTCTGGTTTGGCTACATGTGCAAGATTGTTACAAATCAAATTAGTGTGGATAAGGCTCCTTATGCCGTCTGAACCACAAATAGAAATTTGAACTTATAATTCACATTTTTGCATTGCTTTATAGATTCAACTGCAGTCCATTTTATTTCAGGTGTAGGAGCAAAGGGTGATGTTTTTAAGAATTAAATATAAAATTTAACTGCTTATGGACTGTTCCTGATTTTCTGATTCTCACAATCTGTGACGCTTTTTTTTTTCTTTTTTTATGAGGACAAATTAGACCGCGGGGCTCTGAAAATGACTTTGCCTGTAACTTGTTTATGTTAAAAAATTGCAATTGAGCTGCACAAGATTAACGCCACAGCAGACGCAAACTCCATTAAGTTTGGATTTCCCTTGAAAGACGTGTGACTACTGTATCTATATCTGTACAGGAGGTGTTCCAGGCACATTTTGTTGTCAGCCTCTGTCTGCTTGATGCCGTGCTCGTCACTGTCTGTCTGTGAGGCACAGAAACCAGTTGTCACCCACGGTTTTCTTTTTTTTTTTTTTTTTTTCTTTCTTTTTTTTTTTTTTTCTCCCTCTCACGTTTGGATATTGCGAGGCTGAGGCAGGATAATGAGTGGTGAGACTTACTGTAGGGAGAATGTATACTCCTCCATCTCCTCCGTGGAGAGGTTCTCCATTGAAGGCTGCATCTTCTGTTTGTCTGCCTGCCGAGGCGGTGCGCTGCTGCCGCTCATGCTGGGGCCACAGCTATTTGTCTTCTTGATTGGCTTCTTCTGTGAGGAGCAGAAATCGGGGAGAGCACACGCGGATGTCATTTGTAATCAAAGCAGGAAACAGGCCTCTGAATTTATCTTGGGGGATGCACACGGTGACAGTGACAGTGTGCGTGGCACTTTGGAGCCTCTCCTATATCTCAACCGCGCCTCAATTGACACGAGACAAGAATGACGGCGAAATCGCATACGGCACGCCATCATTCAAGTTGAGTTCATTTGGGAAACATGCGTACAGTGACGGTGGTGTTAAATATGTGATATTTGAGCAGCTGGCACTGTTTTTTTCCACACAAGTCGTTTACTGTCATCGTCATAAACACAGTCAAATGGAGTTAGGAAGTGGGGTTTTAAATATTTCACCAAGGTACTTGGGAGCAGATATTATTTGTTAAGCCGCCAACATGTTAACGGCTTGCTTTCCCTGGCCCTGTCAGCCCTGCCTGTGTTGCCCTTGGGTGGGCTTAGTGCCTTTCTGCTTGAAGTTGTGAAATACTCACTGATGTATGTTAATGAGATCCACAGTTGGAATAAGCAACCTCTCTCTTTCTTCCGCCCCTGTCTCAGTCTACCTCTCTCCATTTCTTTTTTTTTATCCTTTCCTCTCCTCCATCTCTCTCTCTCACTCTCTCTCTCTCACACTCTCTCTTTCTCTCTCTCTCTCTGTCTCTCCCTCTGAGATAAACTAGGCCCAGGAAGTAGTAAATGGGCAGGGCCCCATAAAAGCTCCATCCGTTTTCATAGGGCAATCTTTGCCAAAGCAAGCTTGGATTCCAGAGTGATGATCACAATAAAAAGGTGGAAAGGAGCAGGAAAGAAAGCAGAGTGAGAAAAAATGCAGGAGATATATAAACCGCAATGTTCTCCGGTGTCTCCCCACAATAAATTTAATGCAATACCTTAAGAGCGGATTCCGTATATAGCTGGATTCCTGCCCTGTGGGCAAAGTGGTCGCCTGGAGAAAATTCATTTTAATTAGGCCTGCACTGCAGGTTGAAGGGTTGAAATCTGATCCCTAGCGCTCCCAGGCTGGGGCAGGTTGGAGATCACTCCACTTAATCATTAGACAACTGGGTTCCACACCACGACATTTGACAGAGTTAGCAAGGTTTTAAAGATGGGGCCAAAAGGAGAGGGAGAAAAAAAAAAGCACGGTCTACAGAGGCTGCAGAGAAATAAAACCTCATATCAACAAACTCATTTATTTAACAGGTCATCACTGATTAATGGTGGTCTGAACAGCCTCTTGTACAGCAGAAGGAGGTTAGTGAGAAAAAAGACTTGGAGGGCTAGAGGAGAGAGGCAGGAGGGGAAGATGTGTATATGTGTGTGACAGACGGAGGCTTGTTCATAGGCTTCTAACTACCTCAACAATAACATCACAACAACAAAAGGCCGCAGCGGAGGCACAATGGCAGGGGCGGACCAGGAGCCAGCAATGCCAGATCAGCACACAGAGTAATTTTGCAATTACCACTTCAAAGTATGGCAGGTAACATGCAGGCTTTGATTAATTTAGCTTAAGTCCTCTGTAGCACAGGAAGAGGCGTGTTTAGAGCGGCTTGGAGAAAAAAAAAAAAGGAGGCCTGGCTGGCTTTGCTGATTTCACAGAATTTGAGCTGCTTTGGCTTGTCAAGCAGATCAAAACTGGCTTTGAAGGCTGAAAAATACCTGTTAGTGTGAAATGTATTTTGACAAATCTCAGATAATAAGCCGGGGAGGTGTGTGTAGGGGTGCAGAGAGGGGCGGGAAGGGAAGAGAAGGGGAAAGCGGAGAGGGTGCTCATTTCAAGAGAGGGAACACTTTCCTCTAAATCACAATGTTACCTTGTAGTGAATCCCACCCTCTGCTTTCTCCCTGCAAGGATCGCTCTTCTCTCCCGTGTTTCCAGAAATGGCTCCTGCGGAGGAATTCTTCCCTGCATCCCAAAAAGAGAAGTAATGTGCAGTGAGCGTGGAAAAAAAAAAGAGGTTCTTGTATGTTTTCTTTTGCAAACCACATCTGGCAATCATAGTGAGGATCAAGGGCGGTTGAGCAATATTTATATTACAAAATCCAAATGATTACGAGTCGTTAAAAGTATTGATGAAGCAATAATAGGAACAGACAAAAGCATTTTTCAAACATTTTCTAAATAATTTAATACAATGCAATAAAATTTGAAGGGTTTATATTTAGATATGCAAAATTAAATTAAAATGGAGTTAAAATGCTAAAAAAAAAAAAGGTCCAGGTTTGTGGTTACATTTTAGATACGAATTGTTATGAAATATGCTGTTTGCAGTGTACCAAGAAATCAAATAAGAGACTCTTTGCATTTCTGAGCAAACTGCAAGTGTTGCTTTCGTCTTGTTTTTCCACTCCTCGGCAGGTAGTGAACATGTTTTGGTTTACTATCTGTAGACTTGCAAAAGCAACAAAGCGCTGATTTTACTCAGTTCAGTAGGAGTGTTAACTTATCCAGCTCCCACTGCACAGTCATCTCTGTCTCCCACAATCTCAGAGCTGAACCTTCCCAGCTTCAACGCTCTAATGTATGCAATTAGAAATGATGAAAAATCGAAAAAGAAATTAAGTTTGGTTGTAATACATTTTCCCATTCTTCTTTTCTTTGGAAAATTACTTTTGAAGTATTTTTTCATCCTAACTCTTTTTTCTTTTCTCTCTCGATCTATCTGTCTCACTCTTTTTTTTTTTCCCCTGTAATTTAAATGGTAAGCCGCCAGATGTGTGTCTCATGCTTGAAGAGTCGGAGATCTGCATTATTTAGCATATTAACATTCACAGAATTTAAAAAAGGGTTCCTGCATTGCCTGGAGGTTGTAATTAAGTAAACCTTAGCTTGATACATGTAAAAATCTCACTATGTGAAACTTTTTTTTCCCCCCGTGGAACCAGTCACATCTATATAATACATATGGAAACCTCCGCGATGATATAATTTTTCTCTTGCTGCGGGATTAAATATATCAGTAATAATAACTTAAATATAGGCAACACATCAGAGATCCGTCTGACAGCTAAAATGTACTTAAATGTCAGGAGGAGTCGGCTTGCTGCTATTTTTAAAGGAGTCTGAAATCAGATTTCATTCTGACACAGATGTAGTTTTTAATTACCACGGCTTTGCTGGTAAACATTTGGCGTGCCTACAGTTACAGGGTAATAAGGTTATATTTGTTCCATTCTGGGGATAAAATTATTTATTATTCTTGTACATTTTCATGACATTATGAAACTGTGCACTTAGTTTTGTGTTTAAATAACCTTAAAACATCTTACAACTTTTTATGAACGTGGCATAAACACATCTTAATGCCTGAACCTGAGGAGAAGATATTTTTATAAGCTCTGAAAGTGGATTAAAAAATGAAAAATGACTGCCACAGTGAATTGTAACAGATGGAAGGTCATATCAAGAGGCACAAAGTCAGAGACCTTCTGTGTCAAATATACAAAATATGAGAACTTGGTCAGTTCAGCCAGTATTTACACAAAGACATTCTGTATATTTAACCTTTAAAACCTTTCAAGTTGAAATGCATAATTTTTTATAGTTTATTGTTAATATTCTAAATAAAAATGTGTTGAACAATTATCACATTTAAGCAAAGTGTGTGTGTTTTTCTGTGTAGACAGACTGCAAATGCAGCCCATGGCCAGCTGCTTACACACACACACACACACACACACACCTCAGCTTCTATTAGCAACAACAAGAGCAACCAAGGACTCACAGACTTGGACCACCATGGATTAGGATGCTTTCTTAGACCATACAACCATGCGCACGAACACACACACACGCACACACACACACACACACACTTACTCATTACACGAGGCTCCGCTTGCTAATGCGCACATGCTGTGGAACCAGAATGAGCGCGGAGGCTGCATCGACAGCTTCGACATCATCGACAGCTTCGACAGCTAAGGGCTACGTCTATGAACTCAGAGCGCTGGAGCTGCCACAACTCCAGCCTCTCCGGGCACTCAAGGCCAACAACAAACTCCTTGTTATCCCCCTGCGCTCTGAGCTGTGTTAAGACCAGCGCACACAAACACTCGCACACACACACAAATCCAGAAGCGCGTGCACTGCACTGATGCACCCACACACAGAAAGGCACACAAACAAAGATATTAATATGTAGACACTTGCATACATGCACAAACATTTTCCAGGGTAGAAATACAAATGAGTGTACCTCACAGCTGCGTAACTCAACACACCTCTTTTCCCTCTTGCTTACACACAAAAACAGGCCGAGGAAAGAGAAAAGCCTGAGGGCCGTAACACTGCCGAGACCCCATCGCTGTGTTACCGGTGAGAAGCAAACCAAGCTGAGATGGCGGCTCTTGCTCACCTAGGCCCCTAATTGCCTGATGACTGGTCCAAAGTTGCAGAGGGATCGAAGGTCAGTGACTCACGGATTACCCCTGAGTCCATGTCAGGATTTGAGTTAAGGTTGCTATGATACTGTAAGGATTTGATGTCGCTTCACACGAGAGTTTATTTTTTTCGTAATCCATTGCATTTTAATGGCAATAACAGACTATGCATACTAATGCAGACATATTTGTGTGCCTTTTCAGACTTTTTCTCTCTCGTCGGTGCAGTCTGTTGATCTTGGGAGTCGAATCTGTCCTTATGGTGTCAAACTGTAACTGTCTTCTCACACAAAAAAAAAAAAAACATTTTCAGTATGTTTTTGCAGCAACACTGTCACCTTTGTGTGTACTCGTCCCATACACTCTACATTTGACCCCCATATGCAGTCCTCCTCGCTTGTTTACCACACCCACTCCGAGAGTTTGCATGTGTATCTCTGCAAACAGCCTTCAAAAGTTGAGTCCAACCATTTGGAATCTGGACATTGTTGAATTAATCGGCGGGATGCAGAGTGCGACTGATTGAGAGGGTATGATGTAACATTGCGGTTTGAAACTCTGATGACTGGGACTGGCCTGGAGGGGTGCACATCCTGAAAGTGCAGGGCAGCGCTCCAAAGAAGACATTAGATGAGGAATCCTCGAAATCACCATTGGTGCTCAAGGGGATGGATGTTACGATGCATTTGTAAAAAAAAAAAAAAACAGACAAAAAGGCAGAGAAATGAAGCAGTGAAACTGTTATGGCAGAATCATCTGCGTGCTCATGGTGATCCACTAAGGGCGATCATGAAACAAGATGCTAATCTAATTAGTCATCTGGGTTCAAACAAACCCAATGTAACTGGATCATTCAGTTAATGTGAAAGGTCACTTAACCCAGTCTGCCTCTAGCTAATCTCTATGTTAAAAAGCCAAATACACTCCCTTTTGCTTGGACGAGTCTGCTGAGGTAAATCAGAGTTATCATCAACCAACAGCAAGTGAATGTGAAATACAAAAACATCAATGCCCACACAGCACCACTTACAGTAATCTTCAGATTTTTCGATCAAATTTGTCAGAGTTATTATCGTGGATTGGGATGTCAGGTTTCGTTCTGTAATAGACACCTCACTGCGTGCTGTGATTTTTCTACGGGGATTAATTAACTTAAGGCCTCAGGAATACAAACTTCCAGTCTCACTGTCAAGCTCTTCTGTGTGTACGTTGTCGCAATGACAAGAGGTCTCCATATACTTGTCCTGATTCTGAGACAAATGGGTAATGAGGAAAATCCTGCCGTCATGTGCGCAGTGAAAGCGATCTCCACACAGCGCACATCAGAAACAGAGTAGCATGAAATGGGAAGGAAATGTCTGAAACCCCCAGACTTGACAGAGGACTGTGGAACAGGGGATAATTTGTTCTTCTTCTCCTCGCTGAATTGGATTTCCATTTTTGGCTGGGTTAAAGTTGTCCGTCCAATCGCTCCCTTCAACCTTGACGTAATCTCCCCATCTGAATGCCATAATTCGCTCCAGAGGTAATGCAAAATGAACAGATCTGTATGCAAATGAGGCTCAGACGTCAGGTCGGCTTAGGGAACAGCGTGGATGACGTGTTGTGCAGGACACCTTTTGATCCGTTATTTCACTTACGGATCGGGTTCACTTCCCAAAGCAACCTCCTCACCTGGCTGCGAGGCTGTGGGTGCGCGCCGGAGTGTGCTGCCGTGTGTGCTGAAGAGACCTGGTACCTTTTACCTTGTGTGGCAAAACATAAATCTCCCATAGTGAGTGCCTCCCTCACTCGCTCGCTCTCTCCCTCTTTCTGGAAAGGCAGTCAGTTCGTTGGGGACACTTCCCTTGTGGGCGTTAGGATCTCTGTGGGGGGTCACAGGTCAGTCGGCGGAGGAAGCGACAAGCTGTGAAATGTAAAAGACCAATTTCTTCCACATGTTTCAGTGCTGGGAGAACACTGCCAAGCTGTCAGCCGGCATCACGTTTAAAATGGGCCAGGGTGCTACCCAGCAGACCTGTCACAACTCATTTGTAATTAAAAAGCCTGTGTGATGTTTAAAGCAGAGCACCCCAGAAACTTTTGAGGACTGTTAAATAAAGATGAGCTGTGCGTGCAAAAAAAAAAAAGAGAAGGAAAAAGGGGGATGTATTAATAACAAAGAAGCTAGCCAGTCGCCTTTGTAGTAGATCAATACCAAATGAGGCTGTATTTGACTCCTGGCAATGGCCAGGATGTTGGATGACTTGAGACTAGCTGGGAAACAAGAATAGTAGGTTTTTAAAATGAGGAGATGGATCTTTATTACCATTAACAGAACTCATTAGTCATCTCTAGATGTGGTTACAATTGTGGCATGACCTTGTCTGGACCACCAGACAAGCTGGGCGACCATGTCAGGACAGTTCATCAGTACATCTGACGGGCACACAGATTATTATTCAGGATCTTATTGGAGCATATCCCAGTATGCACTGGAAGAAAGGCAAAGGAGCACCGGTCCATCACAGGGCTAAAGCATGGAAATATAATCACATTCACACCTGGGAATGTAAGTCTCAAATCAACCCAAACTGCACGTCTTTGGACTATAGGAGGAAACTGGAGCACTCTGAGGAAAATCGCACAAATGCAGTGGTGGTGGGGCGGGGAGGGGGGTCCTCGAACACACCACATAAAGAGGCCTCTCTTGCTGTGAAATAACACACGAACCACTGACTCACTACACGGCTGCTACAATAGTTCATTTGCTATTTATGACGTCATTCAAATCAATTGAAGCTAATTGATAATATTTCCCAAATGCACTGTTTGAGCAAATAAAAAAGTTTAAAAGTGGTGGGCAGAAAATGTTTGAATGACTAGATAACAGTGTTATCTGTCATTTTATCAGTCTATATGACAATTTCCATGTCCTGTCAAAACAAAGAGAGTTTGTTTGTTTGTTTTCTTAAGTGATGGTGGTATTATCAAGGAGCTTTATCTGGATATGTTACAAATCTGTCAGCTTGGTGTACCAGTGTTGTGTTTGCTGCTCAAACATTTACTAACTGAACACCACTGCTGCAGTGTATCTGTTGGGTTTTTGCATATATTCTGGCTGCGAAAACATCATCTGTTCTGATATAATTTCTGTCTGTCAAGCTTGGCCCGGTGCCTCCACCCAACCCTTCCCTCAAGCATATTCACCTCGACGGAGAACTGCTGTATGTGAGGCCTGTCATTCTTCTCATCCCAGTGCTTGTGACATTAGGGGTGACATTTTCTCCCCACTGTGGCATAGTTGGGGGTTTTAACATTGGACCCCTACCTGGCAGAGATGAGGAAGAGCAAGCGGAGTCAGCTGACAGGTGGAGAGGAGACCCCCGATGAGAATGTACCACAGCGGGCTCCCCTGCTCTGCTGCTGGGGCCCACGTGTAGCTGCTGCTGGGGATATGGCTGGGGCTGGGGATGAACAGGGTGGGGACGGAGCTGGGCCTGTGACGGGGGCTGGGGCTGGAATGGAAGTTGGCCTTGGTGGACCTCAGGTTGGGGCAAGGCAGCGGGGTTAGGGGGAGGTATGGACAGGGTGATGCAGCGCTCTGGCCCTCCGTACTTTCCAGAAGGTAGCCTCTTTACCTAAAACCCCACAAACAAGAGGGAGGTAAAGTCTACATGTGGGTTCAGTGATCATTAATATAACCTCGTCATGTTAATGTCATCAGCAGTTATGTTCATATCATTCCATTGCATCACCAGTGTTTGTGGGAAAACAGCATGTGTGTGCAATTACACTACAGGTGTTAGTGATCAAACTGCAGACGTAGCTAACTATTAGTATTTGTCATAGTGTGCCATAATGGCATGAAATAATTCAATTAAGACCATAAATGTGACTAGGGTGATTATTGTACATCCTATTGCACTGTACATCCGCAAAGGTGTACGCAAATATGGTTATTTACATGTCTGAGAAATCAAAGCAACAGTAATGATAATGCCCTAATACAAACAACATGTCACAGTTGAAGGGACAAATAAAGAGACAAACCCAAGACAGAGAGCTTTGTTCTGGCTTTTAATTCAATTAAGATGTTTGCTAATCTAATCAATGCATCAGCTCAAATGCATCCGGAATTGCTGGGTAAAGATGTGGTTCTCGTTTAGTCTCTGGGGCCAATTTCCAATTGCTCTGTAAAAGCTTTTTATCATAGAAAATCCCAAACTCCAACCACTATTTACCCAGATCCACCATCCTGCCTCACAAATAATCAGCAGAGATGCACACGCACATACAACCCGAACTCATATCTGCACACACATTATGAATATGAAACAACAGATAAGGATCTTCTAAAGAAACATACATGCCTCATCGCATGCACAAACACAAACCTGAAAGTACAGGTTGCACAGCCAGTGGTCGAGATCAGAGGAGATGAGGGCTTCAATTTTTCTGAACTGGTCCAGTTGTGTGTTCGGCTCCCCTCTGAGCAGAGGGGTTTTGAACCTGGGTAAATGACACATAACTGGGAATGGTCCTAATAAAGCCAGATGTCAGGAGTGAAGTGCCCATGAACATTTATATTTCCATAAACTGGACTACCTTTTTTCAAACACTTATGGCATGTGATTTTTTGTGAATATGGCATAGTAGTTGTAGTAATTCTAATTTCATGTCATTTAATTTCGTGCTTTCATTGGGAATCATAGCTTATTGTAGGTTTAGTAAGATAAAACACACACTGTTCAAAATACAGACTCACTGAGTTCCAGCATCTACTGGAACCTTGACACACCTGCCCTGGATGAGACCGAGGCTCGGCCCACAAACAGGAAATGCCCCCCAAGCCAGCACAGAGCTGATGTGGCTGCTGTCTCCTGGTAGCGTGATCAGTTGGAACACCAGGACCATGGAGGGGACGACCTCACAGGATGAAGGTAAGATCTGCACACACGCGTATAAAGAGTCACGCACAGCTCCATTCAGGTGAACACACACGCCTGCAGGCACACGACTAAAAGTATCTGCAAATATGCAAACACATCTACACAGCATACCGACTTGCTCCCAATGACAAACAGACACACAGAGGGTAACAAATATGACGGGAGCCCTCAGGGAGCCACTTTAGCTACATCCTAGACTTAAATCCTCCTTAAACTTATTTCCCTGTTTTTTTTTAGAGGTTCCTTAACTGCCACTCTTACCCGTCCAACTGAGCAAATTGTCTAAAAGGAGATGGTGGAATGATAAAGACTGTCGGCATCAAACACAGGGTGGAAGAGAAGTTGAGATTGCCGTTGTACTCGAGGAGCTGACAGTTACTGAATTTGCAACGCATCGAGGCCACCATCAATCAAACTGATGATATTAAGGGTATCATGCGTGAAGCAAAAAGTGTTAGTGGTTAGTCGTCGATGGCAAACACGTGCATTCTTATTTACCCAGAGAGCGGTGGGTTTGCTTAAAAAATGAACTGACAGTGAGGTGTTTTGCACTTCATCCATCACTCGATGGAAATATTTTATCCCTTTATTAGTTGTAATGGAAAACGCAGGGGACTTGTTTTAACACATAAATCATGTGTATCCCTCCACACCCCCCTGATAATCTGCTTTTGGTATGCACCTGTGAAATGATGGGTAGTAGTGTCTGACTCAGGACACAAATTTATGGCACAATATCGCAGATTATGGATATTGAGGATATTTCATATTATTCATTTACTGTAAGAAATATGACCTGCATAAATAGTCATTTGTGTGCATGTGCCAGTGCATATGTGTGAAGTCCCTGCATGTAGACATGTGTGCTTGTTGGCATATACATGTGTATGTGGGAAATGTTACTGTGAGGCTTGTGAAGCTCGTTGATGTGCCTCAGAGTTTTTTTTTTTTCACTTCCTCTGTTTGCTGCTTAAACCATTAGAAACATCCTCTTTAATTCAAAACAGACTGATGTTTTAAAGAGTGTGTGTGCTCACGAAAAGGAGTGAGATACTGACCATTATTGTGTAAGATGACTCAGTTCTTTGTAAGATGACTAACCCTCCTTCCTCAATGACCAAAATATAGGACAAAAGATTAAAAAGGGAGAAAAAAAAAGAAATTCATGGACTCATAGATCCATACGACCTTTCATCTTTTTCATCTTTTCTTCCTCATGTCTTCTTCTTCCTTCTTTAATATTAAAATAGAGAATCTTGTGCTTCCTCCCATTTGGTGTGAAAACTGCACAAAGACTGTCGGCCCGACTCTTCTCATGTGCTCCCACTTGCCAGCAAATCCAAAACATCTCCAACTGAAGTGCACAGTTTCTGACTAAATCCCAACCCAGACGCACAAAGCAAAGGGTGAATGAAAAAAAAAAAGAGGGAGAGAGAGAGAGGGAGGAAAGGAAAATAAGCTCCTGGCTTCCTCTTACCATCACTAATTCCTCATTTCCTCTTAGAAGGCACTGCAAGCACTCCTGAAATCGCACGCTATAGTGTGGGCAAGAGGAGAGAGAGAGAAAACACCCAAGCCAATCCTGATAGTCTCAGACAAATCTGATCTGCGTTTCCACCACTATCAATGAGGACAACAACAACAGGTTTGTCTATAAAGCGCAGATGAAGGTTTGGCGGCGAGAGGAGGGAAGGAAGAGTGACATGAGGCATTTACCATGCCGTACTTAAACCTTTTTTACCTCTGAATCAGATCCCAGGTCCTCATTCAGTTTATGCCAGCGCTTACCCCGTCCTTTATGTTTGATGGGAGCGGGGAACAATATTATCAGGACGCTCTCGCTCAGTGAATACGCCCACCAGCACATTGACAGTGTCCACATGTGCTAAATGCTCCAGCTAAGGCCTTTAGAGTTGCCATCAGAAGACTGAGGAAGCCCCTTCTGAGCCTGTACAAAACTCTATGGGATCAGGAGGGACACTGGATTTAGTGGCTTCTGTTTTGAGGTTTCTCTTGTGAATCTCCGGCGCTCTGCACACATCATCAATGAATGAGCATAAACAGAGATTTTCTAATCCACTGGTCAATATCGACCATCCAAAATGAGTATGTGGGTTTTCCAGATTAGTACAGTTTCCATAGAAGCTGTTCTCCCTCATATCAAGAGGTTTAGCAAAAGTGGTTGTGAAATGTGCATAGATTTTATCTAATGTAACCGTCTGTGTTGTTTCATCAAAAGGGCTAAATGTGGAAATATGTTAAGTCTTTTATTATGCACTGGTTGAGATTTTTAATACTCTTTCAGAAATATTTCAGCCTCCATATTTCCGTCTAACTTTTCCATTTTCTTTCTTTTATCCTCCCGATCCGGCTCAACTATGTTACAGATGCTCAAAGACATGCAGAAGAGACACTAAATTTTTCACTGCATTTGTACTTCATTTTCATTCCAATAAAACATTACTTCCTTATATAAATGAATAATTGATCTTGGGTTTGATTTACATGCATGGATTAAATGTCATGTTTGAAAAGTTGTTGTTTTATTCATATGGAGATCCCCGGAGAAAAACCTAGAGGCTGTGTGTGGCATATTTTCATATGCCGTCTTTTACAGCAATATAACTTCTCATAACCCTTTCAATCTAGAAACTGCTCCATCTTCGCGGCGACTGATGAAACCAAGGAAAAACAGGGGGAGGAAGAGGAATTTGGAAATGCTGTGGCAAAAAAAAAAAAAAAAACATACAATGTGGAAGGTTGTGTCATATTAGTGCGGCGTGTTTTATTGTTTGCTTTTATGTGAGGGGACTGTTTGTTTTAAAGATTGCGTTTTGCGAAAATTCTCCACTGAATTTCACATCAAGGCTTCGTCCATGTCATTGGAAGTGAGCGCGTTTTAATTCAGGGTGCCTCTGTGTCAAAATTGCTTTCAGATAAGCAATGTGTTATATTTGTTCCGAAGAAAAAAAATATATATGCGCCACCTTCCCCATGCATCATGTGAATAAATGGGTTGTTATTAAATAAAAGTGCAAAATCACAAGTCACAACCTGATTCTGTCTGTTCCCCGTTGAATAAAAACATATTAGTGTCAATAGCGGAATGTAACATGTCACCAGTACCTGCAAGTCAGACCTCTGTGTGTTATTATCATGATTTTTTTTTTTGTTGCAATAACCAGAGTTACTTCTGCACTCTTTCAGCCCTGCAATCTTAATTGCAAAAGTAAATGCTGAAATATATCAAAGTGTGAGGGTTTGTGAGATTTTCTGCCTTTGTCCAGCATCTCATCAGAAGAGCCCTCACCATGCACAGGTTCTGGTTGATGTGCAGGTCGGTGTCGTAGGAGCGGCCCTGATGCTCGATGGGCTCGGTGGACGCCGCCCAGAGTCGCTGCTCTCTCTCACCACACCGGGCCAGAGCTGGACCCCCGAGCCGGCTGTGAAGAGACACGCTGACAGTGTAGAGGCCCCTGGGTAGCTTGTCTCTAGTGGCTCTTAGGCAGCACACACACACATCCACAGGCTGGGGTGCTGAGCACTGGCTCGCCTGTGAGACACAAAAGTGGAAAACATATGATTTGCTGGCAATATTTGATCAAATCTACTTTATTTATGACAACCGTGTTCACAGAGGCTAAGAAACTGTGATTTTATCATTGCGGACAGTTGGACTAATAGGATGCCACATTTGTCATCCCACTGGAGTGAACTCACGAATGACACATAGACAAATGTACAGATGATTAATAAATAATAAATCATTGATGCATCCCATGTCTACATGTTTACAACTGCAGATGACTAAAAATGTGAACATGCTGTACATTCTGCTCGTAAACATAGCCAAACTAACAATACAATAC
>JAOXYL010000055.1:7035864-7064765 GCA_028564955.1 Terapon puta
GGGGGGGGGGGGAGGGGGGGGGGGGGGGGGGGGGGGGGGGGGGGGGGGGGGGGGGGGGGGGGGGGGGGGGGGGGGGGAGTTGTACAGGTTCAGGTTAGTGGTTATTAGAAGCACATGAAGCGAAATGTTAATTTTGAAACCCACACTGTCGAAGGGCAGGGGCAGCGGCTGCTACCAGATAAGGCAGAGCCAAGATGAGACAGGAGTACAGAGGCAGAAAGAGAGAACTGGGAACGAGACTGCTGGGTTTCTCAGTGCACCTCTCCACGGCCCGCGGTGCTCTGGGGCCTAATTAGCATGCCGCAAAAGGTCACGGCAGGCAATCTCTTAAATACGACTGCCATATGTTTGCCGTGTTCAAAAGGAACTAATGAGAAAGTCTACAAGCTCAAAAGTACCTGGAATTTCAAAGACAATACCTTCTAAATACTCTGAGGTCAGTGGCCCAGAGGACCGGGCAAGTTTGGAGGAGCAGATCCAAAGGAAAATAACCTGAGCCCATGTCTCATTGACTTCTTATTAGCAATCACTGACCTATGGGTATCAAGTCTGCTCCACAGCGTTTATGGGAATCCAATGGCTTCGGGGTCTTTCTATTAAGGGTACACCCCACCAAGCAGCTTTCTTAACCCCAAATCATTCTCATTACAGGACTTGAATATTTCACTCCAATCTAAATTGCTTTACTTGTATTTCTCAGGTTGTGGGGCAGAAAAATACACGGTGCATTAAATCATGTTATATATTCCACACAAGGATCGCTTTTATAGAAGTCTGAGGGTATCGGCGCTCGGATGCATAAAAATGTGAGTAAGTGTGTTTGCACAGGAGCACCGCTGGCCCACTAGGCCGCTGCCCAAAAAAGCTCGCTGGGATTCGTTCGCGCTCATATGAAATATCTGCATGAGGTTTTCACACTCTGTCCATACTCTAAGTTAAACAGTCGGCCTGAAATACTTATTAAACAAGGAGCCGCCGTGTGACTCCTCAACAGCACCATAAATTGACTGTGAAATTCACATGTTAAATCCCTCTACATCGTTAACAGAGAGTTTGAACAATTTCTCAGCAAATAGCTCTGAGGTTATGAAACCCTTTTTTCAAACACAAATTTGCATAATGGTAGGAGCTTCGTGGATCGCCTTTTGAATCATATCTGTGATTTACCTAAATAGTCTGGCTGTCCTCCAGTTCATCTCTCTAATGAAAATTTCAATTCTCTGTTCTTGCACGCACAATATCAATAACTAGCACTTCTTGCCAGGCAGAGTTGCCGTTAACAGAGAATGAGAGATAATGGAAGATAGTGGTGAAGGCCAAATAGAAGTGTCACAAACAGGGAATGATCTGCCTTTGTGATCTTCCAGTAAAGACACATGTGTCACTGAAATGTTATGCATATTCACATACTTAATGAAAAAGTGTTGCTTATTTTGCGTCAGTGATTCATAGTTTGTTTATGTAAATCCTGTTATCAGTGCAATTACCACAAAGGAATGAGCTTGTAACCCCATAAAACACATAGCATGTGACATACACATGCACACATGTACAAATAAATCACCTTTTAAAATATGCATGTGATAAGGTTTTTACGTGGACTTGATACAGCCCTGTAAGAGCAAATCCTTTTCATATAGCAACTGTATAGATATGAAATGTATGACATTTTTCTGAGTTCCAATATCAATAAACTACCATATGGTTAAGTTCATTTTGTATGCTTTAAGGGTATGGCAAGTGGCCTAATTTGCATTTCCAATTAAGGGGACAAAAATGAGGAGAGAAAAATCAGCAACTCCTCATCTTTAATCATCACCACGCCAATATCTGTTCAAAAAAGCGATAGTGAATCTTGCAGTCCCAATAAAACAACTTTCTCTAACTAGGGTTAGTTGTGCTTTCTTAATTAGATGAGCGAATACGGTCGTGGAATTTAATATATGTCAGGAATATTGCAGTGTGTAAACCAAGAGCAAACAGCAATGTAAAGTGGCTTATAACAGTTACGGTTCTATAAAGTTTTTATCATCCACTATGGACATATAGCCTGATATCAACACAATAATGTGTTTTAAACAATTTTATGAAGTTTAATTTCGGTCTCTCTTTGAGCTGAGTCATGTAATAGTGGGTGGTAACAGTTGACTGTCATGCTGCGTTTCCACCTAATCCAAGCATAAAAAAAACTTTTGCCATTAATTGGCTTTTTCTATTCAAGTGTTTTATGCAGAAATTCAAAAATGAAAAAAATAATTTTCTAAAAATGCGGTGGAGATGTATCTAATTAAAAAAAAATTCTGTTCAACTTTTTCTTTGGAAGAAAACAAACATAAAATGTGTTTTTTACTTTACAGCCTGTGTAAGAGAGTGAGCAGTGAAGTACTGTTGTCCAATTTCAGCTTTATTCTCAGGAATCTGTAGTTTAATAGTAAAAAGTTACAGAATATTTCTGTATTGTGATCTTCTTGACATGACAGAGAATCAGTTTTGTTGGCCACACACTGTGGTAAAATGTAACCATACCTCTTGTGCATAAAACATGACAATCATTGATAATAATTACTAGCCATGCACAGCAAAAGCAAAATAAACCGCATTAAATCAAAAATCTAACATGTGACTCATTCCTGAGAAAACTGGCACGCTCGCAACCTTGAACGCATCCTAATTTACCATCCCATTCCTCAAGAGTTCTCCCTGACATACTGAATTATAAGGGGGCATATTCGTATGCCTGATTGGCCTTAAGCCGCGTTTCGGGGGCGTTGTGAGTACACCACACAGACAGCGGATCGGCTTGGTAGCGTAGTAGCGTATGTAAATGCACTCTCCTATGACTCCAGCCCACCACAAGGCATGTAGCCGAGAGTGGGAGTCAAGGCTGATTGTGTCGAGGGTACTTCTAGATAGAGATAGAACACCCACTACTGTAGCGTTCTCCAGTGGAGGAAGAAGTTATACGAGGGTTGCTTGTTAGGACACGCTCGCTTTGGAATGCAGGGACCAAGGGCCCCCAAGAATGGAGAGAAAGAAAGAAAGAAAGCAAGAAAGAAAGAAAGAAGGAGTGAGAGAAAGGTTAGATCAGGAACACATCTACTGTCAACAAATTTGAGGCTAATGAAGAATGAAGCTTCACCTCTTTCTTTGGCAGGGGCTTGCAGCTCCATTTTTTTTGGGTGAGCTGCAAGGGTGCTATCTGGCCTGTCACCTCGAATTTCTCTCCCCAGCCAAACCGGAGGAACGGAAAGCTCAGTGCTTCCTCCTGCATCGAAGGCTGGGTTTTCTAAGCCCACCACAGCAGCTCTCTCCTCTCTCCCTGACAAAATAAGTAGAAACATAAATAAAAATACAAACACTGACATGAAGGGGCAATACAACGGTTAGGTCAAAGTGACTTGTAAGAAAAAGGAAAAAAAATGTTTTTTTTAATGACAACATTTTTTTTTTTTCTACTGGTGATTTCTCTGCCCCAAAATGTTCTAGCGCATCCTCCTCGAATGACACTAAAACACAATTAGGTTAAAATTAAATCAGAATCTTGCAAAGGAGGAGGAAAAAAAGAGAAGAAGAAGAAATGATTAAAATAATTACAAATTGCGCCCTGACAAGCAAGAGCAAAATTTAGCCCAAAGCCATTTGTCTGTAATTAGTTAATTAATCCTTACACAAATTATGAGCAATAACTCATCAAGCAGGACTCACCCATCAGAAATTCAGCCGACTTGGATTTCTTCTGCTTAGGTTGCTGCAGAGCCTTCTGCTGTAACTTCTGGAGGGAAATTGTTAAATGAATAAATTAGCTGCAGAATGAAGATCATCATTTATGATCCGCAACTAACGCAGTATTTTAAATATGGGACGACACTAAAATGTCATTTAATTTACATCGCCGCTAAAGGGGTCAAGCACTAATTGAACAACAGGAGTGGAAAAGAATTTAATCATAAATAGATAAGAAAAGTTGACATGAATGTGTAATGAAGGTCACATTAAAATACTTCCTCCTTGTTTCTAAAATGAATGGGCAACAACACTCTCTCCTGGAAAATTATGCATTTTTACACAGGCTGCACGGGAGTACACAGGCGTGGTGTGCAAATGAGTATGGAAATCCAGGCACACTTCCCATTATTTCCATTCACATGAACTCATCCTAAAACATCTCGAAAGGAGGGAGAAAAATAGTCTTTAAATAACACCATGCCAGGTCCCTTGTATTTTGTAAAGCTTGGAGATTAATTTTCAGTATATGATTCACCCATACAGAAATGATAAATAGAAATGTGATACAAATGTAATCTAACTATCTATCTATCTATCTATCTATCTATCTATCTATCTATCTATCTATCTATCTATCTATCTATCTATCTATCTAGAGGTACTAAGTCAACATTATTTTGACTTGTGTTGTAGGTGGTCTACATTGGCAGGGAATGGAAAGAAAAAAAGAGGAATGTATGTAAGCAACTATGGGTTCCTTTGAAATCAGTATGTGGAACAAACTCTGCAGTCCCACATTTCTCTCATTTCTGCGGACAGGCAGAACAATAAGAGAGCTGAGGTAAAAAGGCATAAGTAGTTGTTCTGTTATGGATATGTTTACATAAGAATGCGCCATATAAAAGAGCTCCGTTGCTCAAAGCGTATGGAGCTTTTTAAGCATCATTTTATGCAGATTTCAATGATGAACTGTGCTCATGCCCATGAACAGCATGTATTTGTATACAATATTTAATTTCAAAGGCAAAATCAAGGGGCAGAATGAGTGGGGGGCTTATTTCAACTCTAAATGACAGAGCAATTAAAATAGAGAAGGACTACTTCCAGACCAATCTGGTAAGAGGAGTTTTTGTAAATCTGTTTTTACATTCAACAAGCCCTACAGCAAGACATTCATTTATACCACTGAGATTAATGCTTATCTAATTGTAACTTATTTAAAAACCATTTTCTTTTCGACTGGGTACCAATCAGTTTTTCTGAGTTTCACATACTGTGGAGCATGAGGCTGGCGTATTCTGCATCGGTGGTGATTGTCTCCCTCTGCTCTCTTGTATTTTCTTATTTTCATTTCATCAGACACTTTGTGCACCTTTCTGGGAGACAAATATTGTTTGGGTGCATATGCAAATTGAGAAACTCCCTGAAACAATTATGGGAAAATTAATCAGGTAATTTTACTAATAAAAAAAAATTACCATTTGCTTTGTATTATCCATCTAGGCCGGTTTAACAGCATTGTGCTGTAAACTAAAGCAGCCATTTAAATAAGCTACATGACATTTGCATTCATTATATGGTATTAAAATGTTGATCACTATTGAAACCTCACAGCCAATTCTGGATGCCTTAATGAATACATTTAAAATAATACAACTCTACATTAAATTCTATTTTTACTTGATACTGTAAGGTTTTTTTTTTTTTCATTTAACAGCACATACTTTGAAAGTTATTGTCTGAATTGATAAATTGGTTTGCTGAAGCTATTAATCATCATATTAGAATAACGAAGGGGGATAACCCTCTTTATTTTACAAATTATTGGCTTTGCCCTTAAGGCTAAAGGCACTTTGGAGAGATGAGCAAAAATCAAAGGATAAATCACATTAACTTTTATCTTAGGCTTCACGAATGCATTTTGTTTATTATCCTAATTACAGCACAGAATAATCCAGAATGTCATCATTAATGCTGCAATGTAACACCACTCGTAAAATTTCAAAATTACTTGAGATTTTTTTTCTTTAAAAGTTTTTTATAGGCCTTTTATTCCTCTCTGTATGTAATTTCCGTATCAGTTTATTCTCCTCTGGGCAAAGTCTTGTTTTGGTTCATTTCTAACAGTGCCCATGTTTCTCGCTATGCAAAGTGAATTAGCTCCATGTCCTGCAAATGTCAATAAGTCCTCTGATTATTATGAATATATTCTTGCCCTAAGTTCAGTAACAGTGAGGAAAAAACTCCAGTGAACACACAAGGGAAAGTACACAGAAGGAGTACAGTACATACACCCCAGGCCTAAAGCTTTGGGTCATTGTCACTAAAAATCTAATCCACACAGCGCCATGTGAGCCTCTCTGTCTAGGAGAGCTAAGAAAAATGCCTGGTTCTCATCTCACTCCCTGGACCCCACTGACATTGACAGCATGCTCCTTGTAATACAAGGGCTGTTGTTTAATGTGCCATAACCGGATGGAACATGCAGATGTTGCATTTCTAAAACAATAAACAACAATTCAATCCTGAGGAAAAAAAGCATCATAGAGGTTAGGGTCATAGGTTCATAAATCAACTGGAGATTTAGAGGTTAGGACTGGCTGTTCAGTGCTCCTCTATAACAACTATGATAGCCACAGTGTGAAGTGGTCCTATGCAACACTTCCAAAATTATCCCTGTCACATTGCACATAAATATGGCAAATTTATGGTGCTGTGTTCAAATTGTGTGCCAAGAAATTTGGGTATATTACAGCATACATACACAGTAGAACCTGGCAATAGCCCGGTAGTGTTGTCATCTGAAGGGAGATACATATATGTATGTATGTGTATATATACCCTCAAACTGTCTACTGTGCAGCACACACAATGATTACTTTGCAGTCAACATGAGAAAAAAAATCATTTATAACTGGTGACAAAAAAAAACATCCATGACTTTTTTTCCCTTTCTTTTTCAAATGTGATTGTTGTCAAAAGGAATTGAGCACAACAATGCCTTGTTCAGTTCTTGTTGCATTCAAAGGCATAGCTAGAAGGGCTTGGGGAAGACCGCTCGCTGCTAGGGGCTGGTGGGCACAGACCAGCTAGAAAGTGAATTTTGCATACTGTACGGATCATCGCCCAGTTCAGCCCAGTCACATTGAATCTGCCATCAACCAATTGTGCTTCATGAAACCGTCAACCCTCATTTACGTCTGCCTGTTTTCTTCCCCACGCAGCTGTAAACAAGGCCCCAGCTTTGAGCTGTCTTCCTCTGTCCCTGTGCGCGCTACTTGCCAGGGGAGCGCAGACAGCAAAAACCTCAGCTTCACAGAGCTACTTAGAGCTACCATTTCCAGACAGGCACCCTGTGCGCTAGGCGAAGGAGTCAAGGACAAGAGTGTTTCTGGAAATGACAAGTGTTTTAAGAGCTTTACATAGCGATCTCTACACGTTTTCCTCTCTTCCTTTTCTAATTTGTATGTAAAAATCCATAATATTATATTGTGTTTGTTCTAGGGCAATACTGCAAGGAGGCTCCTTTGAGTGGCATTGATCAGAATTTGAATGTAAATGATTATGAATTGAATGAAATCAGCCCTTCTTAATATAAATGTATGTATGTCATAATGGGTAGTAATAAAATGATAAAAGGCATAATAAAGACGAGACTGAATGCCCTGCTAAATCAATAAGGATATAAAAGTTGATTTTGTTTTCATGTTTGCAAAGTCTCTTTTTATCTATCACGGCATAATGAAAATGGCCATATCAATAAAATGTCATAAGACTAATGAAAACATCTACAAAGCATCTTTATTTAAATCACCACAGATAAGGTTAGCATTTTGTTTCAAAGGACACAAAGCCAGTTCTACCCTTAAAACGTGAAACCGTCTTAATTCATAGAGCAGCCTTATATGTGCACGGTAATTGTGACCCACCAAACAGTTTCTTATTAAACAACAACCGCGTCAGTTGGTGTAGACAGAAAACATAATTAGTATTCAAGCTTAATTAATCTACGCTGGCCCCCTTTAAGTGAATTAGTCAATTATTTATGCATGTGTGCTCCTTTGATGCTAACAGATTATGTATGTTACTGGAAAAAAAAAACCTTGAAAAATGACTTTGAAAACTTTCCACCATAAAATGTCACTACAAGCTTCTGCACTGACTTAGAAATGTCAGTGAAGACCATGAAAACTGAATGATTATAAAGGGGGGGGGGGTATTCCTGGACTAACCTGCCAAACTTCTACAAATGTTCATTATTGCCAAATCACCATGCCAGATATTCCAGCGCCAGTCAAGGAACACATTGCAATGCATTGTCTGAAATCCAGAGCAAAGAGAGAAAATAAATCAGCCAAATATGTACTTTTTGTGCGCCCTAATCCGTGGAATGGAAATCTAACACAGGTCGGATCAAGGTCTTTCCTAGGATCATGGGAACTCCTTGGGATTTTCAAGAGCCTTTTTGTTTTTACCCTTGAGAACCAGGCGCTGGCCTCTGCACCCCTCAATCCCCCATTGAGAACCCAGAGGCAGCGCGGAGGAATGCTAAATGTCAATGGTCAGACTGCACCAGCACCTTCAGAGAGAGAGAGAGAGAGAGAGAGAGAGAGAGAGAGAGAGATGGAGGTATGAGGCCTGACCTCCTTGTGTTCAGCTACGCCACCACGAGGGGCCAGAATGTGAAACTGTACTCACTCCGCTGAAGGTGTCCATCTCTGCAAACTGCAAAAGATCAGCACTGGCTGACCCCGATCTCTGATCAGTGGCGAGACCTGCGAAACAGAACGTGTGAAAATGCGGCGCCAAAACGTGTCGAAACAAATCGCAAGGATCGAACGTTTGCGTGGCTCCCGAGCATGTGAGCCGCGCGTGAGGAGAAAGTGTTGTTGACTTAAAACTGAAACTTTGAATTTGCCCTGTAATTCAAAGTTTGTTGATGTTATTAGAGCTCTTTTAATAGCTTACTGTGAAGCACAAAATCCCTCATTCCATGCGGCGTTACACTATCTCTCCCCTGCTTGTGTGTTTAAAACTGTTATCTCTGCAATGCATCTCGGAGAATAAAGGACAATAAACACCATTTATTATCACAGATAACAAATTATTTGGCCTGATTATTCAAATAGTTTATTCATTTACATCCGATACAATATCATTTGGTATTTTTATCGTCTTTTCCTATGGTAATTCGCATGGCTTGCACAAGTTTCTGCTGAAATAGCAAAACAAACCCCAGGCAAAATGTGAAAGATTATCCCATACCATGCGAGCTAGGATGAAATGCTATACTTTTTCACACTGAACACTGCTCCACTGGGTGTGATTGAAAAACATGTAAAGCTATTGAATCTGTGGTTTGTATATGTGAGGGAAAATGAGTGTTGTAACAAGTGGGCCAGTGTTTTTGTAATTGTTTCAAATTACACTCTGCGTAATAACTCAGTGAAAGCAGAGCCAGTGTGCGGTCCGTACACATTAACTAGGCAAAGACCACAGGATATCCATGCACCTTATCGCGGCCCACAAAAAAAACCTGATTGTGTAAACAACTGTGGAGACTAAAACTCCTAAGCTATATTTCCAGCTGTGTCTATTTGTGTCGAATTGCGCTTATCAGCAGCTACACAAAAGAAGGGTAATACTTTTAGATAAAGAGGTACTTTGCAGCATTTCCTTTACATGTGTATTTTACTGAATTACAGACACCCCAACAGTCCTGTTTTTAATTTGCTGAATGGGTTTTCTGGGCTACTAATAGAGATGCATGAGCGTGTGTGTGTGTGTGTGTGTGTGCGTGAGTGTTTTATACAGGCTGTAAAATTGTGATCCTGTGAGAAAAATAAGTCCATTAGTTGTTAAAACTGCACACCCCCTGCCAAACACTGGCTCCCTAACCTGTGAGATCGCCAACATCGTTGTTAACCACGTAAATGACGCACTTACTTTTCTGCTTGGGGTTCGAGGCTTCCTGTCAAAAGTCACATGCAAACACATCACAGTGAGTGTACTTGCTGGACTTCAGTTAGTATGGGTCCAAAAAAGACAAACTATGCACAAGTTCACTGCAGTGTTAAATGGGTAAAATCTCAAATGCTTACCGAACAATCCACTCATGCAAACGCACGCTGCCAACGCAAGCCGACACGCTGTTAAATTATCTATACAGGGTTTCCTTGCAGAAATATTTGTTTTTGACCCGCACAGTTTCCTCATTTAATCACAGCCGCATGTCAGGAGAAAGCTGCTCTGGTCAGAGTTTAGCAGCAGAAAGACAAGTCAATTGATTGTTGATTTGAATTTTGGAGCGGAAATATCCAAGAACCTTTAAAGATGCCTCTCTGTGACTTCTCGAGACCTTCTTTCTGCTCAGCCCAATTTTTTAAGTTTATTGGGAATTATGCAAAATTTTGTGTAATGCCTCCTAATCAAAAGTTTCTTGGACTCCCCTGACATGTTTAGTATTAAACCTTGTATAATTATTAAGAATTAAATTGTATCATCGTCTCTGAAGTCTAAAAATAATCAGAGCAATATGCAATAAGAACCACAAAATTAACCTACGGCTTAAATTGCATGGTGGTTATACTTAAAGTTAGCATGTACATTGTTCCTGTTAAATGACATGGCACTATTTTTGACCTGTAATCTTTTTTTCATCTTTCTCTCCTGCCCTGGGAATGACCATCTCCTCTGTCATCTAGTCAGCTAAGCTCAATCAGCCCTTAATCCAGAATGACAGTGGGGTCTGTGTTGCGCTAGACAAGGCACTTCCCCTTTTCCATGGCATAGTGTGACCTGAAATCTTCACTTGACATTCTTTTTCTTTTCCACCAACATGGATAAGGGATGTAATTCAATAGTCACCGAGGGACAGGGCACCGTGCACCAAAGAATATTTTATTTGCTTGTGGACAGAGGCCTTTCTTAGTGTCTGACAACAGCCAGTCTCCCCCAAGACACAGAGTTGACACAGCTGACAATAAGGCTGGAAAAAGGGCACACTCGCTCCTCTTTGCTCAGCAATGGAGATGTTTTGCATGCATATTTACTCTTTGCACTTTGACGAGCACTTAGTAAGACATTTATCAGCAGTGCACTGTGAAGCAGACCACACAAGTATATTTAGGTGAATTCATGCAAGTCTATTGGTGAGAATTTTGAGTACCTAGGTTTTGTGAGTGCACTTAGTCAGGAACATTTCAATCAGGTAATGTCTTTCTAAATACACTAAAGAGTGTAATTTGATCCCACTAGATTATAAACCAGATCTACTGCAAGTAACTAGCATATTATATTAGTAACTTTACACATGCATATTGCTTTTGTTTAGGATTAAGAGGTATGTTACCTTGTGAGGCCCGAATTCTTCCTCTTCATGGTCAGTTGCACCTCTGTCGTCAAGGTGATACAGTGACGCGCTCCCTAACAACACACACACACACACATACACATGGTCTCAGGTAACCTCCTCGTGTTCACTTTCACTCATTGAAACAAAAAGTACAAGAGAAAGTCTGGATTAAATTATACACCTCTCAAATGTATGAAATACATGATTTAGATCTCAGGTTTCTACCTGACTATCTGTTAGATATGCAGTATGCCACAAATTAAGTTAAGCAAAAGAGAAAACCCGTGCTTGAGTGACAAAAGTAGAATGTGTGTGTTTTTTAAATTCATAGGAGAGACATCTGACGCAGTCTATTGCATGCCGTTACCAAAGCTGTAATTGTGAGTTGTGCCAAGATAAAGTTTCATCTATGTGACAGCCTCATCTACCAGATGGCATCACTGTTTGTGTTTTACATGATGTTTCATTATTAATAGGCACAGTGGCATGATCCTCCTTCAAAGAGATGTTCACTCATTGTTTCACCAGAGCCAGAGATATTACCGGTAAAACAGGCTGCTTTATCACCTTTCAGTCCAAATGACAAAGAACACCTCCAAACTGAAGGTAAAGTGCGCACGCTGCTTTGTAAACATGTATTATGCAGTATATGACAATTCACACAAAAGTTTCCCCCATGCATTATTTAGAGGAAACTGCACACAAACGTATTTCTCAGCCAAAGACAACCCAGCAAGCTCTACAGCTGCTGTGAAGAATAGGTAGAAACCACCCGCCGGATTGGCCCGCTCACGTTCAGCATCAGGAATATTAACACTAATGTCCCCCTCAGAACAGATCATGAACTCTGGCTCATGCTTCTCTCGGAACAAATAGTCAGACTTTGCTTTATTTATTACCACAAAGCCAACAGGCCATTGCTGGCCTTTTCAACTGAGGAAGAGAGATTGCTCATATGTAATGGCAATGAATAGTCCTCATTTGGTTTGTAAATGTGGAGTCAATGTTTTTTTTTATATAAAGTTTAGGTGCTGTGAACTCTGTTCTGACCATTTGAGTGTACAACCACTTCTTGATTATCCCACAAAACTGAAAACAATCAGAAGTTAACAAGGCACAATAATACATCATTAATGCACGTTTGAATCAATATCGTGGATGCAAAGGGAATATTCACAGCACCTACATTACAAACCGCTGGGATCTCTTTTTTTTTGCTCATTAAGCTGGTTAAATGTGATCTAAATAAGATGCCCACCGATTTGGACTCCCATTACCTGGCTAAGCTGTCGTTGATCGTTTATGCGATTAAATATAGACCTAAATCTCCATCTTATCCAATTAATTCTCTGTGCAGGCATGAGAGTGGCTAATGATGTTATCTTTCCTAATTAACCTGTATAGGGATTCAACTCCAGGACAGGGGATTGTTCATCCTTCATCCAAGTGTTCATTATTATCATTACAATCATTATCATAAAGGGGCTAACTTATGATGTTGGCCATTCCATCACCATTAATCTAGATTGAGTCCTTTTTTTTTCCTTTTTGGGGAGGGGGATCCTTTGGGGTCATTTTTAATTATCACTAAAAGGATGGGAATTGTAACAAAGCCGAATAAGTTCAGTTGTGGTCACAGCAATCACTGGAATCCCACAAGAGCATGTTACAGGAATGTGATTTGACTGTGAATGACTGAGGGGACATTTCTGACTTTGCTGTGTGTAGGGCCCCTCGTCCTGCACACTGTGAAACTCTCCTTGCAGTTTTCTGTCAGCTTTCCCACTGAACGTCAGCTTCAACCTATTAACACAGCAGACTTGGAGCAGATCAATAGCCCTCAATGGGCCATGTGTCATTAGTTAATCGGATATTGATGAGGGTATTGACACGCACCTAATTAATCTCGGGCCCAGTGCCGGCTTTCATATGTTTCCTTAATTATGCACTTCATCTTAGTCCTTACACATCAGCAGGCTGCCGTTTCCTGTTTGACACTGAGTAAAAGTTAGCTGTCAAGCCTCACTTTTGTACTGTAGGTTTTTTTTTCTTTCTTTGCCTCTTTAAACGGTTACATTCTGCAGCAGCAGTGAAGCAAACTTGTTAACTTCTTACATTTTGGCACGCGCAATTTGCATCGCTTTACAGCTAGAAAAAGTAACATCAAGTAACCGTCTTGACTGTACTTGACTCAGATATCTTTGAATATTTCATTTCCTTTCTAATAAAACGCAACTGCACAAAACTGTAGATGCATATGGTTTAATTAGAAAATTCTGCACTATGAACAACATGCTTTTTCTTCCATAAATAAAAAACAATATAAATAAATCAATATGTTTTTTTTTTGGTAACATTTAATACAAATCATAGAGTGTATTCACTGTCCTATCCCTTGCCTGGCATGACCAAAGTGTCCTGGTACCCTCTTTTGGTGTAAAGTGCATACAGCATATGCATAGATACAATTAGATATGAGCTCATATCCATGTGCTTTGTGTGCACCTGCTTGTTTGTGTGTGTGTGTGTGTTGATGCATACGGGCTGATCAATAGAGCTGCGCATTAGCGAGCTGGAGTACAGATGAGAGAGCACCTGAAGGTGACCCTGACTACTGGCATCACCACAGGGCTCCAATAAGCTGCTCCTCAACCGCTGCTCCGCAAACCACAAATCTCCAACTTTTAGCCTGCTGCTGTTGGTTTGATTATTGTTTATAGATACAGCCGAGAATTAAAGTATGGCCCGCAGGCAGCATAATTATTTACAGCTGAAAACTCATATCATTACCAGCATGCTCCTAATTGCCAGAAGTAATATCAATGTTAGTTGATTAAGTGTATTTTTTTCATCTTCACTCTCCATAATGTGGAGAGATTGTTTTCCCTCAGCATATGGGGTGACGGTTTATCTCAATACAGCTGTTCATCTGGCTTGACTTGATTTTTTTTTTTTCTAGTGTTCATTCCAAAATACAATATTGTGGTATCTTCAGAGGGGAGCGATCGATTGCTCCACTTTTTGTAGTTTGCTCACAAGGTCAAAGAAAACACAGGAGATTCATCCTTCATTGCGCAAAAAATAATTTATCTCTGTAAAGATTTTCCCTGAATAGATACAGATGTGACTTGCAGGGGCGATAGCAGACTTTTTGACTCAAGGTGATGTCAGAGCTAAAGAGAAAGGCCAGTGGGCGGCAAATATACCTTTAATTTACGATCAAATGATTAATTAAAACAAATGTTTATTTGGCCTGGACCTCCCTCCCTCTGCTATGAACATGTCAAAATATTTCATCCTGTATTTAAGGCGGCAAGAAAGATGAGGCTATTAATAACAGCGCCTGTGAAGGGGAAAATACATAAACCTTGAAGGCTACTTTATTATTCACACATAGATTACTCAAACATGGACGTGGCGCTGTAGCACTAGAGACCTATTTTTTGGCACTGAGTATAGAAATCATAGTCGCATTGTGAGTATATGTTACATTTTAAAATTTAATCTAAAAGGTCAAAGGTCAAATAGGCACCAGGCATCTATTTAATACTTTTTTTTTCTTTTTCTGCATAACATTGTCCATCATGCTTCTTTTCTTAAGATTCTGTGCTATGTTTTGCTATTTTTACATAATTAACAACATCAAATATGTTGGTTTTGTTTACACAAGCAACAAACTGAAATAAGATACACCATTTATAAGAGTGGATTTCAACATGACACTGACATTACTGTCAGAAAACTACTGCATCCACTTGTCAACCATTGTTGTTTCTGTCTTCTGGTTTCCCATCAGGAGTCAGTGTGTCATTTGGTTAGACTTTGACTTTTTGGTTCTCAATTTCTTAAGTTATTTCTATCTCACTCGCCTTGCTTTCTCTTTGACCACAGAGTTCACGCAGATTCGTAAGAGTGGGAGTGAGTGACATTTAAAATAAAGGCTCGTATGTGTAGCCTCAACTTTGCTTCAATCGGCAAATGCTGTGGAAGACGGCTTGCCCTGCATGATACAGCATAAATAATACGTAGAGGAAAAGTCATAGGAAGAAGTACTTAACAGTTTCCCATCGTTTCTTTTGAATGCATCATATCTTTGTGAGGAGAAAAAAATGACGTGGCCCCAAAAGATTGTGTCTATAAGGCAGTTAACAATCACAGGAATCCATCTCATGCTTCTAGAGTTAAAATTGTGCGGAGGAGTGGAATAATTGTTAAAAGGGCAATGCAAATAGTGATTAAAAGTGGGCCTAGGGTCATCATTAGGACATGATCTCAGAGAAATTGAGAGCAAGGGGGAGTGTTTGAGAAACATCTTGCTGACCAACAAGGGGCATTTTGCATGCAACCGACTCCTCTATGACAAGGATTTATTATGCACCCAGTGACAGGCAGTGAATCTGCCCCTTTGATGAGCGCACTGACTGCGAGTTCACGCATAAAACGCTCGGGGAAATTAGACAATTGTTGGAATGAAACTTTGTGCTATAAATACATTTTCTTTGTCATTCACTCGGAGATGCCGTGATGTCACTGCACGGCAAAGGTCTTGTGATCTCTTTTAAAGATCAAGAGGCCACGGGCGGTGGTGTGTCAGTGGCTAAAAGGGTCGGTATGTATAGGATAGGACATGAAATACAGTCTGAGACGTGAGGCGGCAAGACGAGTTTGACTCTATCTATTACAGGGACCACACTTCTGTGACTCACAAAACACATGAAAAGAAAGATATAAAACTGGATAGGCATACTGATGCTTTGTTGGCCTCATCAATTTTATTATATTGAGATAATCTTTATTATAATTCTTATATCTATAATAGTTATTATCTTATTTGGACTGCTAAAACATGCCAAAAGTGAAACACTGAAGTCCCAAACATGCGTCTCCAGATTTTTCTAACTCAGATTTACATATGAGCTCAAGTATTTACATTATGGGAATTTTTTTCAAGGATTAAAGGTTTATGCGCTTTGAAATTTGTATCTGCTGTCTTTCTGTTTTGAATAAGGAAATTACATATGAAGGTGTTAATTCAATTAGTTTGCAGCACCACTCATTTTCCTGACAATGGACTCTATGTTTCATGCCCGTCATTTGCTGAAAGGCAGGGTGATTACAGGCGCCCCTAACTACTTAACAGTTTGAATTCTCCAGAGGTGGTGTAATGACACCAGAAGATTGTTTCTGTAATCGTGGCAGTAGTTGCAGCAGTAGTTTCTGAAACCTGACAGTCTCTAGAGTGGCATTTGTGTGTGTGTGTGCGTGATCAGATAAACATGGTCTCTCAGCTAACATCTAAGTCTATATAGTGCCAACCTGCTTTAATTATTTTAACTTAATTTCCGACAAAAAAAAAAAGGTTTTATCAGACACTCAAATAAGAGCTGTAGCTAATTCAGAACTTCTATCATTGCACTTGAGAGCAAACACTGGTGCCATAGTAACTTAATTGATGTAAAAATGTTCTGAATCTCTGACTGAAACTGCAGCTTATTTAGTGAGTTTTCTCATTAGCACACACTAATCTTAGACTTCTGTCATTAGCTGCTTATATAACCGAATTTTTCAAAAAAGCTCTGTGGATGTGTCTTACCTGAATGTACCTGAGGAGTCAGGCTTCAGCCACATTATATTATCTGTTGGAAAAGTGTGTATCATGTTTGGAAGGTTAATGCAAACGTTTTTTTCCATCACTGCTGATTTTATTTTTAATCAATCCTACTCAAAGAGTGCTTTCTAAACTATTTTAGATTATATTTCTAATAATCTATTAATCTAGCCAATCAGACATTACCATTGATAGGAGCAGTTCACTCTTCTTGCATGTCTTCATGTTTCAGCCGTGTTGCTCCTGTTGTAATGTTCTGTGTTAAAAACTGTTTTTGTCAGTACATCTGGCTCTTGCATTTCCTATCCTTCTCCACACTCAGGAAGAAGATTATCCTAACTTTGCAGTTTCCTTTTTTTGTTACCTTTTAGTAAAACTGTAGCAGTGCTACAGCTTCAGTGTGAACACTAAAAAACGACTGTGTATTCTCATGTAACACAATAGAAAAACATCTTTCAATTAAATCCTGTAGTTACTTTGAAAATGTTTAAAGTTATGAAGCAAAGTAGATGCCATGTGCTTGTTTACTCCTCAGAAATGTTAATTTACTGATGACTCACAAGGATGTAAGCCTTGAATTAACATACCAGGAAATACTTTGCCGGGGCAGGACTCCTCCAGTAACAGCAGCTGATTGCCCGAAATGAGATCAACCCTGATCTCGCAGGTCACTGGCTCACTCACACATCTGTCTAAATATCCAGGAGAATGTTTGAAATGTAAATGTCTTCAATGGCCAACTCCACTCAGCTTGTCTTCAATGGACATGCAACGGTGACCCTAAGGGCAGTAGCAAGCTCATTGGACTATTCATAGACTGTGTGTCCGCTGCCTCTTGCCTTTTAAGTTTTTTAAAGGGTATAATGTTCACTCTGTGAGTTTAACCTAGATCTCTTTTGAACTTTTAATGATCTATTTCCTACAGTTAATGATTCAACACTAAGTTTACTACTGTGTGTGCACTGACATATTAACGCGCAGGCGAAGGAAGGACACATTCAGATGTTGAAGTTAACTGAGGTTACACTGTATCTCTCTTTGCCTCATTTTTAACCCAATCAGTACTGTATATTTCAACATGTACATCCCTGTAATCGTATTTCATTTTCAAATGAATATTTTGATAAGTGAAAGATCCGAACACACGTAAACTGTATAAATCAGAGAGAACGATGCAAACTACAATAGACTGCAGGTTCATCCAAATGCTCACAAATACACATTCTTTGTAAAAAAAAATCTATGCAGACAAGTATATCTTGATTGTTGTTATGTAATACATACAGCAGTGGGTGTATTGCAATTTTTGTAGTCTTTGCAGCATGAAAATCATGATTTTTTTTTTTTTGGAGGGGGGGGGGGGCTTTTAGCTTTAGCAAGGCTATATTTGTTTTAGCAAAAACAGCGGAATCAAAATTCTTTGGCTCCAATAGATAACGGCCACTATTGTAATGTGGATAAAATATCAAACAAAAATAATTTAAAAGGTTGGTATAAATGTGACACCTTTAAATAGTTGTTGTATGTCCAGCACTTGGCTGCTGACTTGCTTGCTGTTCGCCGAACTGACTTTGCTATGCATCCTGCAGAGTGATCAATGACAATATACGACTGAAAGGACTTTTTCTTTCAGTATTTATCCGTCTTCCTTGTTTTGTCTTATATGTCTTTTTTTTCCAAAAAGAAGGCAGTATTATGAGGAGGGAAAGTGTGGTTGTTCGTTTTGATCATGAATATCAAAGGATTTTTTTTATTTAAAAATTAATCTCTGTTTCAGCAGGAAAAGTTCCCCATTAGATTAACTGTATTTACACAAGTCACCCCTTATGCTTACTAAGCTGCCCATTCACTTCTTTGAAAAACAAAAAGTGTGCTGCCATTAAGAGAGAGTATACACAGAGTATATGCTGCTGGGATGTTTATAAGTAAGAGTATTTAGTATTCAAATATTTTAATCATTGTAAGCCTTTTCGTACAAAATGAGAACACGTTTTAATGGTTCACACAAAAAAACACTTGCAGGATTTTTGTTCAGAATGCTCTTAAAGCTGGATAATCCACAGACTTTGTTGGTACACAGTCTGTTTGCTGTGAGATGAACAGCATTAACAGTTGTTGTGTGGAAGTTGTTTAACCAGAGATGAAAAGCACATAAAAGGCAGAAGTCGGTGGTGTCAGTGCAGCTCAGGCTTGCTAATTCTTTAATTGCTTGCATCTCATTCCACGTTTCAGCTCAACGTCCCTGGGAGATCCGGCTCCCTTTTATGTTCAGAATTGACATGATATTATTTGGTTGGGTTGTACCGTGAATTGCCCCCTCAACAATGGATTTGTTGATACAGTAAATCCTGCATACTGCATCAGATGCTGTCATTTCAGGGTTTTGACAGACGAGAATACCCTCAACAATAGCATTTTAAAGGGAGGTTACGTAACTGCCTCAGAGCGCTTGTGCTGCTTTTTCCACTGAACTTGTTAGTACCCGTGCTTCCTGAATATATAGATGATAACTAATTTTGATCATCAGTGAGGCCTGATTATCTGACATAATTATATTTGCACATTTTCTCAGTGTGCGTCGTAGAATATTTACATAAAACCCACTTAAAAAGTAGAACGCGGCGCTCCTTTCGCAGCCTTGTCGCCGTGGAGTAACTTAGAGTGACTGATGTTCAAACGAGCGCTTCCCCTTCGATGTTTCTTTGTCGCCTGCACCTCTCCCTCTCTCCACCAGACAACAATTGCTGCCAAAGAGAACGCAGTCAAAGCTGAAGGCAATCGCAGCGCCGCTCTCACATGGGCGCGCGTTAGATGTGGGCCTGCGCGGGGCAAGTCTAAGAGCTCAATATCTCCAGCACATGAAGTTATAAAGAAGACAGAAGCAAAGCATCCTCTGTTGTATAAAAGTCATACATCGCTCGCAGGCACCAAAACACAAAAGAAGTTGAGCCGTGAACGTATTATGAAACAAGATTGGAGAGTGGCAAATTGGTAATTAGCCTCTACGTTGCAAATGAGCATTACAGTCTTGCTTATGACTTTCCTCTCTGGTCCCCAAAGCCTCTTCTATTAATATAGCTCTGAGGGGCCATCCATAAACAGGCTGAATAAGCTGTTAGCCTTAAAGACGAGTGCAAATGAAGGGCTGGCTAAATATGCTGAAGGTAACAGAGATAGCGAAACATTCAATACTCAAATTACAGTGAGCGGAGAGGGGGAAAGGTAGGAATAAATTAGTTTTCGCAGGTATTGCTGGGATCATGCACATTTCTGGTGTAATTTCACAGAAAATATGCTGCATCAATTTAAAAAGAATTTTAACTTTTTTCTCACGGCTATTTTAGGACTATTTACATCTTGCAGGGAAGCCTATCGTTGCCTGATCAAATTAAAAAGTTACATCAAGTCAGTGGGCAGGTTACGTGTAAGTGTATTCTCCAAATCCTTGATGAAAATACAAAACAAAGCAAATCTGTACAATTAAATATCCAACAGCATGCAGCGCAATTATTATGTTAATGATGTGCTGAATAATTCTGTACATGACAGAGAGACAATAAGCTCTCATCCATTAGCCTTCCTGCATTTACCGTCTTGGCACAATCTACTCGCCTGCCATCGTTTGTCACATATCATGTTCTGTCTCCCGGCTTTAATGGAAATTGCTCTGAACTCTTGAAATTCTGTCTCCCTCCCTCGTGAGGTCAGTTTCCTGCTTCAGAATTCATTCAGCCCTCTGGTTGTCTAGCATGAGAACAAGTACGGCCCATTACTACCAAATGAAAAGGAAGTAAGACAGAAACTTCCAAATTAATTTACAGTAGAGCACACCTTACAGGTAACTGACTTGAGTTTGATGTAATTACTCCAGAAACCATAAATGGCTGTAATTGAGAAAAAGCCTACAGCATACAAGGATAACGAATGGCAAGATAATGGAGGCAGTGAAAGTCTTAGCTATTCAGATTGATGTTCAAGGGAGAAATATCTGGCTTTTTTTGAGATGGGCAATTCTCGCAAATACACCTCACCAACACTAGTAGCAGTGCTGCCCTGTGCTTGCCCTCCCTAAAGCATGGCGCTTATATTCAGATGAGCCAGCCATTAGCTCTAAGTGGTCTTTACCCCCAAATTCTGCCATTTCACAAATTAGCCAATTTTCAACATTAGATGTTAGCCAGTGGCTGGGGTCAAAAGGTCAGCTGCGGTAAATATGAGGTGCAAACCCGCAGTTAAAGGGATTAATAAGGGCTCGTTCAAAGGCACTTAAATGGAGCGTGCGGCGCGTTTACTGAAAGGAAGGATGGGTGCCGGCCACTCAATAAATGACATTTCAGCCTTTAAATTATTTCGCTGTGACTGAGCTGTGTACTGCTTTGACCTCAGCTGTGGATGTCACAGGTTTTAAAGCCATCCTGCTCTTTGCTGTGGCCTACATAGTGTCCTAAATGGCCATTGCATGGTTTAATGTAATAGACAAAACAGCATCAAGCTTTTGCTCTGCACCAAAGTGGGGAGAAAGGCTTGTCAGCCCTGCAAAATAGGCTGGAAATAGAGAGAGAAAGAAAAAGAGAGAGAGAGAGAGTGAGAGAGAGAGCACTCTCGCATCCCTGCCCTTCCACTCCATCGAGTATGCACCAGGGCAGACGGACATATGGGTGACGCTACATTCTTTAAAGAGAGTGAAGCGAATTCCTGACCCTCCCTTCCCGCCCCCACCCCTCTCTCCCGCCCCGTCGCTCACAAATTGCACGTTCGAATGTCAGCCCTCCTCTTTATCAAACAAGTCCATTGTCTGCCAATTCACGGGGCACTGACAAGAAGAGGCTAGCAAACTGTGGAACCTCTCGTCTGTGAATGAGCGTGTGTGTGTGTGTGTGTTGATGTGCTCGCTAGCTGTCGTATTAGCAGTCAGTCTTTTTAACATGGCGGCGCACAGTCAGACGCGCAGCCAAAAAATCAATACAGCTTTGCATGGGCCTGACCCACATACAGCGAGGCCAGTGGCTGCCTAGTCGAGGTTGTTTTGTTATTTTGAGAGCAAGTGTGTGTGCGAGTCTGTGTGTGTCTGTGTGTGTCTATGCCTTGTGCCTACATTTTATGCTCCTTTCATGTGAGCAAACGTCCAGGTATGTACAATTGCTTGTGTGCATGTGAGAGGCTGCGTGCTTGTTGACTGGGCTCAGGAAGTTTTGTTTGTGAAAATGCGCATGCACACATCCATGCGACTGAGTGTGTGTGTGTGCGCACAAGTCTAAACATCGAGTCCGAGTGGGTGTTGAGTTCACACAAGCCCTTCCTGCTGCCTGACTTCACTGTCACTGATTGCAAGCGACGCAGAGCTAATAAAAGAGCAAAGCTGACTGTCAGCAGCGATTAGGCTGGCAACACAGACAAGACAAAGAGAGGGCAGAGCACAGCGGCATTAGCTATGGTCATTAAACAACTTGAGTCAAGGAGATTTTCAGACTAACCTGGTTTATTAAAGGGGAGGAGGGCAGCAGTGTAGAGATGTTTACTACAGTTTTGCAACCACGTTTCACACCAAAACCCTGAATGTGCTCAAGTTTGGACAGTGGAGATGAATTCAGCTTAGACTTCTGACCCGTGTGTCAGATCTATGAAGAAAGTAGACACTGGCATACATTTGTTTAGATATGTTTGAATAGTAATATATAGATATTTAGAAAATATTGTGAGACGTGGCCAAAATGGTTAAAATATTTAAAATATAATAATAATAATGCAAATAAGTAATCTTTATCAAAATACTTTCTTTCTGTATTAGCTTGTTCGGTTGTCATTGAGTTTTATAGTGCTGAAGTACATGTGGTTCTGTGTGACTTTTATTCAGACGCACAGCTGCAGGTGTCGTGCGTATGTGTGTGTGGGGGCATTTCTATGTACAGCCTGATCTGTTCTTTTCTGTGATAATTACCAGCAATGAATGACTTGGCTGAATTGGACTAAAACTGAAAAATCTCTCTGGCTAAGAGTTATTTCTTTTGTTTGTTGGCTTGCTTGGCGCGGCCATCCAGCCATGCCCTCTCAAACACACATCATTGCTCTGTAAGCACTTCACCCACATACACACACACGCCTGTTTTATTTCCACTGTCTCACACATCCCCTCACCGACACGCTTGTTCCCTTATTTTTCCAGACACACCTGTTTTCTGACATGTTCTAAAACACATATAAACACTCATTGTTTCTTTCTTACTCACTAGCTCGTTGGTGCAAACACACACACACACACACACAAAAACACATTGACTCTGTTCCAAGATTTCTCCCAGTGGCCGGCTGCCTTAGCAGGTACCTGTAGATCTCCTGACAAGCAGGTGGGGATTAGTAAGTCTCCTCTTTTTGCCTTTCAGCAATGTTAGCTCTCTGGCTGGCTGGTTCACTGGCTGACTGGCTGGCAGGAAGGTTACCTCACCATCGCTACCTTTTTCCAATGCACCCTCCTCCCTCCCTCGAACATCATGCATACCAATGATATTATCTCTGGATAAATCAAATATGAAACCAACCCATCTGCATTTTTTTAGGATTAAGGTACGAGTTATGTGTGCAAATGTGCTATTAAGAGCGGGTTGGGGTGTGTGCGTGTGTTGGTATTGCAAAGAAGCCTGCTTAGGCAGCAGTCAACCAGTTAAGGAGGGCTCCTGGCACATCAGCACTTAGCGAGACATTTATGAGCAAAACTAGCAGCAACGTTTCATCTTCGGTGGCCTCTAGGATGAAATGGAAGCTTAAATCTGAATCTGTTGATGACAGCATGGATTATGAGAGAGATGAGACATGACGTAAAAGGGGAGAGCAAGAGAGAGGCAGGAAGAGTGAGTAAACAGCGGTAGTCGGGGGAGGCAACAAAAATATCTGGGTTAGATACACTACACAGATATGGAGACTGCGAGTCATTTGAAGTGGCAAACTTGCTGTCTACCAAAGATCAGAATCAGGATCCTCGAATTGTTCGCCTGTTCAGGCCTGCGGTGAGAACGCCAGCCCACAGTTCACAGCATTCTTTCCCTACTTAAACCATATTATTTATGACAATGCCCAGTGATGCTCATAAATGTGTCACATGCCTCATTCCTCATTTGAATTCCTATGTTGCAAAGTTCAGGGAACACAGACTTTTGTGATCTGTATCTCACTTAACAGCATCCTAACAGTGTTGAAATAAAACTTTGCGCACCGCTCAAAATAATTTAAGCAACATCGGAGATCCATGAAAACTCGACTTAATCAATTTTGGCCTAACCATTCACACAGAAGACCCAAAAGGTAAACTAGGAAGAATTAATAGACGGAGGGAGGCAGCGATGGACAGATGGAGGTAATTAAAGGTAAGGGGTGACCTGAAAGCCCAGACAGGAGGCAGTAAAAACAGCAGTTAGAGGTGCATGTGGGAGTTCTTAGGAAAGTAGATGTAAACGGATATCCTTCTTTTAAACTTTGCCTCAGAAATTATATCATGACTAAAAAATTAAATATGCGTTGTCATGGTCTGATGACACAAATTAAACAATGCCTTTCTATAGTACTTTGATATACAATACACCTTTAAACATAGACATAAAAGCTACTAATATTGGAAGACAGAGTCAGACATATTCAGCTATGGAAGCTCTCTGTACATTGTGACAGTGTCTGAGTGGGACAACATGAAATGTTAAAGGTTTCTTTGCCCCTAAGGCAACTTAGTTGGAATAAAACTAAAGAATTGAACTATTTCAAAATTTTGATTCTGCCATTCTGCCATTTCTACATTCATGTATAAATCTAAAATTTCTCTTTCACTTTGATTAAAAATGAAGTAACAGCAAAAGAAGTCCCGCATAAGAACATTTTCAAATCCTTTTGTTGCAAGTACAAAAAGTAAGTGGGGGTGGATTCATTTTTTGGAAACCATGCATGTCAAGCCTAAACAGGATTCTTTCTTTTCTTAATCTCTAACTGATTGTTATTTCCAGTTGGTCGCTATGTGTTTTTTTTTTTGTTTTTGTTTTTTTTTTTTTTTATGGCGTCTATCTATTTATAGATCTATTTTTGCTGCCTACCATCTGTACACATAAGCGCACATAGGCATGCAGGCACAAGTTATCACACAAACAAAAGACCATATAAAACGCACATGCTTGAGACACAGGCACACTCTCGTATAAAAACAAAACACACGTTCACATGCAGAATGAGTCAGAAGCAAAGATGCGCGCACACACACAAACCCAAAGCCTGTTTTTCCAGCTTGTGTTAGAAATGACTTTAGAAATGACTGCCAAGAAGCAGGGCTATCCCACAAGCCCTGTAGCCAAGAGACCGAGGCTGATAACCAGATTGAAACTTTCTGTTTGTTTGTGTGTATTTGTCTGTAGGAGAAAGAGGAAGAGAGGGCGTTTTTTTTTCTTTTTTCTTTTTTTTGATATATTGATATTTGCAGAATGTGAATATAAGTGAAAATCTCTGTCCCATGTGTGTTGAGGTATACGCCACACTCTGCTTGCGTGTTTCCCACATGTGGTTATGCACTAAATGTATTTATCTGTGCTCAAATGTAGCCAGTCTTCAAGCTTGTTTTCATGCATGTGGGTTTGACATTAATGTACTGTAGGCGTGGGTCGCCTCTGCTCCCTGAATCCCTCCCACTAACCTGCCTTTGAGGGCCTGGTCTTATTGCTCCCCTTTCCCTCTGCAGGTCACCATCCCCTGCGAAAAGGTTGACAGTCTGCCCCCTACAGCTGGCCTCTTTGGGGGTCTCCTCCAGCAGCACCTGAAGACGATTTTGCACTTCTCCTCTCTCTTATTCCTATTTCCATCTGTGTCCAAATCTGTTCGCTGTTGCAAATTGATGATTGCAGACATCTGACACTTGTTGCACTGTAGATTACTATGCAAGCTTCCTATGTGGACTTGTAGATTTCATCAGCCGCTATAATGAAAACCAGAAGAAGGTAAAATTTAATACAGTTGGTGAGGTGAGAAATCAGCAACAATGCTCAAATCTTAAATATGTTATGATCAAAGCTTACATGGGATGAGAACCTCCCACCCAAAAAATGCATTAAAGTTGGAATCAGAGACACTTTCAAAATGTTCAGTGCCACATAAGAAAGCCAGAGATGTCTGTGTTATACGGCACATTGGGTTCACTGGACACAACGAGAGCCTGTCATTGCTGCTGGAGCAAACATTACCTTCCAGGCAAGAGACAGAGACAGTGAAGGGGGAGAGTTTCTCACTTTTCTTGTTTGTTTCTTCTTTTCTGAGCCTCTTGGACAAGCACAAACAAACAAATGTAAGAGAAGCATCCAACAGTTGATTCAAGCCAGGGGCGGAGCTAGAGGGGTGGTCAGGGTTGCACGGGCCACCCCTGGAACCTGATTGGACTCCTCAGGTGCCACCCTATGTGACAGGTCATCGTGCGTCTCCTTGAAAGATGCGCAATTAGATTGAGGAATACAGATTATACATCAAGTGGCTGCCTGACATGGAGTGGTTCAAGGATGGTACCTGGTTTCTTTATTTACTTATCTATTTATTTGGATTCTTTTTAACAGGGGTAGGGGTAAAATTGTGATGTTGTAACTTGATGTGAATATGTACAAAACGTTATTTCTTTAGTTTGTTTTTTGGATATTCATACAGTTCCAGTGCTGTAACTGCCTTTATCAATACACAAATCTGTCTGATTTAGCATAGCTTCAAGCAACAAGGAGAGTGAGAGTAACTGCCGATAGATGAGGAAATGTTTTTTTTTTTTCAAGCCATCAGCCATAACTGACATTACCGGTTCCTCTTAGTGACTCTGATTAACTGTTGTCAGGGACTTTGTTCAGATGCAGCCATGAAATGCTGCAGCGAACGCAACCATGAAATGCCATTTTATTTCATATTAAAATATCAAATGCAACCACAGTATGTATTGTCTTTGAAGTCTCCTGCTGTGCGCTTGTTGACTGGATGGTATGGAAAGAGCAGAACGCTAACAAGCCTAATTGACTTTAATGTACCACACAGAGGCCATTGTATGAGCATGATAGACTTTAAAGCACTTTTGCTTTTTGCACAGATTATGGATCTGTGTGGTAGGAGGTGCAAAAAGCAAAAACACATCATGCACTTAGACTATGTAGATACAGTTGCATAGACCCACCAACTCAACGAGTTCAAAACTTTCTGCCTGCATCTCTTTCTCTTTCATCTTAGTTTTTATACCTTAAAGCTTCTTCTCAAAGTCAAGTTGAAAAACCCAATGATCCATTTCGTATCTGAAACCTAGCGCTGGTGAGAACTCGGTCAATACAGCATACACAAACTGACACGATCCAGATACAGATGCAAGGAAATGCACGCACGTGCATGCACGCATAAAAACACACATTTACAATCTCAGAGCTCAAAACATTACCAACAGACACATTGTGAACTGCTCCACATGCTGAACAAATCAATACAATTATCTTTGTTCTTGAGACGTGTTTTCTTTCCCCAATAAAAATCGAAATGTATTTTTATATGCCTAACGCACAGCGGCAAAATGTTCAATGACAACACAGCGTCTGGGGAACGAGGGAAGTCTTCGTCCCGGCAAACAAATACGTGCATGCTATTTTCTGCTCCTCCAAGATCAGATATTTGGGGCAAGGTGTTCGCAGTTTCCTCGTGGGTCTCTCGGGGGAGTCGTGTTTTGTGCTTCGTCTTCGGTCTGAGATAAATGAAAAACCTTTTGACTTTCCCTCCAAGGAGAGAGTGCAAGCAGGGTGGAACTGTGAGCTACGCTGAGGAGAATGCAGGATGCCTGCGATGGAGAGAAAAAGAGAGAAGAGGGGAAAACATTAATAAAACAATTTCTTCTCATTATAATAGTGCTCGGCTTTCTATTTTTATTTTGCGTGGAGGAACCTGCATGTCACTTTAGTTGGGAATGATTTGACACAGCAGCCTTTGCCTCAGTGGCACACTGTTGCATGTTTTTGTCATTACTCAATGTCACTTTTTTTATGACATTCCATAATGTCACATATTTTCCTGTTGAAATAATCATAATAACAATTGCATATTTCTACCGGTGTTGTTCTATCAAGTTAGACTTAAAAGCACACAGTTATTATGTGGATTATTAACTGTGCTCCTGTCAGTCAGGCAGGAGTATTTCACGAAAAAAAAATCCTTCGGGATGAAGTAACAGCAAGGTGACTCTCTTAGCATTTTGTTCGACTCCCTGCTGTTCACTTTTGCTGGTCAACTGACTAAGTAACTTGACTCAATTTGGACAGAAGAACTGCTACCTCACCCTCCATCCACCTCTCCATCCTTCCCCTCCTCATCATCCCTGTGTTTCTCCGTCTGCCTGGCTGTCAGTGCCACGTCACTCCGTCAGTCCACATCCAACCGTTCCCCTTGATTGAATGAGTAAAGATGTAAGCGAGGTTTTAGTGCGCTGATGAGGCTTTGGTGATCAAGGAGAGGTGGCAGCCTGTGCCAGGCATTTGATGGATGATAATACGGCACCTTGGGGTTACATTGACACTCTGAATTCAAGTCTGTCTCGCAGACGCAGTCATCGCATTAAGGCGACAAGATGATTGCATCACATTTTTTTTTCCATGGAAGTAAGTTATGTAACTAGAAAGCATTTGCGCTTCACGTTAGATCAAGGCTTTTTAGCGTTTAGCTAGAAATTGTACATGGGCTAAATTTAGTTTTAGCATGGCTGCAATATTGGCATTTTGTCAGTCACTGTATTTGCACATATGTTAGAATGAGTGTCGCTGTGCTTTGCGCTGGATTTTACTGATGGTTTATTACTTGAAAGTAAACACTGCCATTTCATGAAAACTGTCAGGCTTCCTATAGTTTCATGTTAAGGTAAGATTTATAGCTGTCTCTGGATAGCTGGCTTAGCCTACCAGCCTTTGCAGAAACAGAATTGTTTAAACCCATCGAAAACTTTGCATCAATTCATTCATCAAGTAGTTGGCAGGTTTCATTTTCAGATCAACTGTGTTTGTTGTTAACTAAACATTTTCATGAAATGGCAAGACTTTGTTGTCTTTCTGCATCACTGCTGTGAATAAACTTGATATGAAAAGTTAAGTCAACTAAAACACGCAGTGCAGAAGTACTGCAGTTCTCTCATACGCTCAGAAACACAGTCTGCTGGGACTAACTGATATGTTTCTTTTCATACTGTGTTCCAGT